>SNQJ01S0004698.1:58296-74028 GCA_010110895.2 Picea sitchensis | reverse complement strand
ATTGTGTTTATGGAAAATAGAAGAGAGTCAAATTTCTCAGAGTTGGAAAATAAATGAAGAATGAAAGGTTAGATCTTGTGCATACAAATGTATGGGTACCATCTCAGGTATCATATCTTGGTGTCTCTCGTTACTATGTTACTTTTATTGATGATGCAACTAGAAAAACTTGGGTTTATTGCATTCGACAAAAATCTGTTTTTTTTTATACTTTTAAGAAATGGAAAGCTTTGGTTGAGAATGAGATAGGAAAAAGTTTGAAGTGTCTCAGATCAGATAATGGAGGTGAATATTGCAGCAAGGATTTTGATGATTACTTTTCATACCATGGGATTCGTAGA
Organism: Picea sitchensis; assembly: GCA_010110895.2. Classification (NCBI taxonomy): domain Eukaryota; kingdom Viridiplantae; phylum Streptophyta; class Pinopsida; order Pinales; family Pinaceae; genus Picea; species Picea sitchensis. Next base: position 73,687 of record SNQJ01S0004698.1, on the reverse strand, counting down.
GAGGAGATAGTTCCAAGAACACCACAAGAAAATGGTGTGTCAGAAAGGATGAACAGGACAATCATGGAGAATGCAAGGAGTATGCGATTGCATGATGGTTTTCCCTTACAGTTCTGGGCAGATGCTATAGATATTGTTGTTTACTTAATAAACAAAGGACCTTCAATCTCTTTGGATGGTAGAATTCCAAAGGAGGAATGGAAAGGAAAAAAGGTAAACTATTCTTTTTTGAAGACTTTCGGTTGTGAAGCATTTATCCATATTGATAAAGGAAATAGAACAAAGCTTGAAGAAAATCCAAGAAGTGTACCTTTATTGGATACGGTGTTAATGATTTTGGTTATCGCTTATGGGATTATAAAAATAAAAAAATCATTAGGAGTAGAGATGTCATATTCAATGAGAAGGTCATGTACAAAGATCAGTTGCAGGGAAAGAAATAGGAAAAAGAAAAACAAGAATACATAGTGCTTGATGAGATCACTAAAAAAGAAATTCCAAAGGAACCAGAAAATGAAAATGTACAACAACAGGAGTAAAAGGTACCTCAAACACCTGCAAGTGTTGTTAGAAAATCTACGAGGCTAAGTATACTCCCTGAACGATACTCTCCTTCATTGTATTTATTGTTGATTGATTTTGGTGAACTAGAATGTTATGGAGAGGCAATGCTGGTAGACACCAAAAAGAAGTGGGAGAAATGCATGAAAGAGGAAATGGGTTCCTTGGAAGATAACCAGACTTGGGACTTGGTTCAGTTGCCTGCAAGAAAAATACCATTGCCGAATAAATGGGTTTACAAGTTGAAGGAAGAAAATGGAGGAGAAAAGAGGTACAAGGCTAGACTTTTTGTAAAGGGGTTTGCACAAAAGATCACTGGAAGTTGAGATTAGTTGAGATGTCACCTTCGATGAGAGTACATCTTTCAGCAAATTAAAACAAGATTGTGCAAAAGAGGTTCATGAGGAGGAGAATGAAGTTACTAGAGTTCCAAAGCAGTTGAACCAGATGAATTCATTCACGAGGATAATGACATGGCATAACCTCAAAGGCCAACAAATATGCCTTCTTGCAAGATAAGACCATATTGGGCACAAGAGAACATCAGAGATGCAGAAAGATATGGTGCCCGAGAAAATTATCTCACGGAAAGTAAGAAGCTGAAAACGTATTCCAACTATGTGGCATGTTTGTGTGATATCATGGATGCAAAATCATCTAGTTATGAAGAGGCTACATAAAATAGGGTATGGAAGGATGAAATGGGGGAGGAATACTAGTCCATAGTAAATAATGATGTCTAGGATGTGGCCCCCAGACCAAAGGAGAAATCAATAGTAAGTTCAAAATGGATCTACAAGATGAAACATGCAGTTGATGGAAGTATTGAAAAGTATAAGGATATATTTGTGGCTCAAGGATTCTCTCAAAAGGAGGGAATTCTACTATAAGGAGACATTTTCTCCCATGGCGAGATATACCTTGATCAGGAATATAATTTCGTTGGCTACAACAATGAAATGGAAGGTGCATCATATGGATGTGAAGACAACCTTATTGAATGGCGAAATAAAATAGTATGTGTGGAGCATCCCCAAGGGTTTGAGGTACATGACAGGGAGATGCATGTTTGTAGATTGAAGAAGGGTTTATATGTATTAAAGAAGGCACCCGTAGCATCGTATGGAAAGATCGATAATTTTCTAACAATATTAGGATTTACAAAGAGTAATGCAGATCCTAACGTTTACTTTAAGGTTTTGGATGATGGTCTCTTAATACTACTATTGTATGTGGATGACCTGTTTCTAATAGGTGTGGAAAATATCATCTCAGAGTGTAGGAGAAAATTGGATGTTGAGTTTAATATGAAATACCTCAGGATGATGCATTACATTTTGGGTCTCGAGGTATGGCAGAGATAGGATGATATATTTCTCAATCAAGGGAAGTATGCAGTGCAAATCCTAAAGAGGTTCAGGATGTTGTATTGCAAGGCAATGGATACACATATTGTATCAAATATGAATTTGTTGCAGGATATGACTTCAAAGACTATGGATGTTACTTTGTACATGAAGATGGTGGGTTCATTGATGTACTTGATGAACACGAGACCAGATATATGTTTTTTTGTGAACACCCTGAGTCAGTGTATGGATCAGTCCAGGAAGGTTCATTTGGTCGCAGAAAAACATGTGATGAGGTACCTTAAGTGTAAGTTGGATTATCGTCTCAAGTATGTGACATACCATGAGTTCAGGTTTTATGGATATTTGGATTTAGATTGGGATGGCAGTATTCCTGATTGGAAGAATACTTCAACATATTGCTTCAGTCTAGGCTCAATTATGGTTTCGTGGAGAAGTAGGAAGAACTCATGTGTAGCACTTAGTATGGATGAGGTTGAATATGTGGTAGCATGTGAAAAATGTATAGAAGTAGTGTGGCTTCAAAGGCTACTATCTCGATTATTTGGTCTCAAACTAGAGGTGACCTTCATTTGGTGTGACAACCAGAGTTGCATGAAGTTGTTAGAGAATCTGGTGTTCCATGTTAGGTCAAATCATATTGAGATCAAATATCACTATATTAGGGCTATGGTGCAGAGTGGAGCAGTGAGGCTCTAGTAGATGATTACCAAGGAGCAGGTTATAGACGTGTTGACCAAGCCACTGTTGAGGACGAAGTTTGAGCACTTGGGGGATAAGCTTGGTGTGGTCCCTCTTTAGAGGGAGTAACAAGGTACAAATGCATTGTGGGGTTGTGGATGTACTGGGGACATGTTGTATCTATTTGAGATCTACCAAAATACCTTGGATTCATTGGTTGTGAAGTCACAGAGGTGCACATTATGAGGTACAAATGCATTGCGGGGTAGTGGATGTCATGGTGACATATTGAAGCTATTTGAGAGCTACCCACAAGCCTTGGATGCATTGGTTGTGAAGTCATGTTGTACTATGTATATCCAATGATGTATAGATTCACATGTTCAACAATCAATGGTCATGAGCTCGTGTGGAAACAAAGAATACCTTCCTAGTTAAGAGGGAGTGTTGATATTTTGATGTAATTACATAAAATATTCTTTTGTATTTATATTGGTCAAACCTCTAGAAGTTTATTGTAATCTTATTGTATAAATTGGCTCAAAAGAAATTAGTATTTTATTGTTATCCTTATTGTAAAAGTAAAAACAACCCCTCTTAGGGTTGCGTCTTTTCGGGAGTCAATTATGTGTATAAATCATAGATGATTTTAGGGGATAAATTTTGCAAATGGGATAATTTTCCATTGTTTTTCCCAAAAACCGATTTGCCAATTTCCATTTTTTATAAAAGTGATTCGCCCAAATTCCATAGAATAAAATTATTTTACCCTAAAAATTGCCAAAATTTTATTGAAACTATATAAAAATCCATGTGAATTTGAATATTTTTACAAATTTATCGCCAAACATTTTACAATTTTCATATTAAGGACTAGTAATATTAGCCCACGTTTCTACATTTTAATATAAAATTYCATCCTTAAAATMATCCCCAGTATAAATAGAGGTTGAGTTCCTCTCATTTGTACACACACACAACTCGCCTTCTCTTGTGTATTTGGAGCATAGMAAGGAAGGTCTAATGTAGGAGATCTTGGTTTCTTGGTCTTTGGTATCATTGTCTTGGTCTATTTGTGGAGAGCTATAATGTGAAATTATACTGGTTGAAGGAACCTATACTGAAAAATTGATTGCTTGGTTTTCTACCCCACGAGGGTTTCCTAGGATATATCTTGTGTCTCTGATTGTTTATCTTTCATTGATCCTATTACATGCAATTGTTTATGAATGTTAAAGAAGATAATTGTAACTTCTAAAATTTTAACACATATAAAGGTTCATTCAGAAGATGGAATGATCTCTTGGAGGCTTATCACAAATATCATCTTTATCTCAAGTAGCTTCAACACCTACATTAGTTTTCTCTATGTGAGTTGTTTCCATTTCTCCTCTCTTTCATTTCTAGCACTTAGGTTGATTAACTCAAAAAATGAGATTAGTAAGTTATCCCTAGTTTAGTTTAGTTCCATTTATTAATTTGTTATTAATAGTTATTATATATATATTATTAATTCTAATCAAAGTACCCTAATTAATCCACAACCCTACATAAATAATTAAGAGTATAATCGTAATTAATATACTGACCTTATCTCCTTCTCTTTTCTTTTCTTTCTCTTTCTGAGGTTTTATTGATTTTTCCCTAAATCTAAGTGGAGACTCCACTCTCTCCTTTATCCTTATGGTAGCATGTTCCATCGACCCTCCCTTATATTGGATGAAGTTTCTCTCCTTTCTCCCCCTCCCTTCCTCTCGCTTGAAATATGGATTCCTCTTCTTCTATATCTCTCTCTCTTCCTTTCTCTCTTTTGGTTTCCCTTCTCTCAAATCTATTGAGATATTTTTCCTTAATTACCTTGATTACAATACTTTCTACTTTCCTAGGATATGTTTCTCTACTCATCATCATAGTCAAGGTTCTACTTCTATGATGTTGCATTAGTATGTCCCTCCTTAACCTCTTATTTCTTCATTTTCAAGTAGCCTTTGCTTGTGCACTCGAAAGACCCCAAAACTATATGGTTTTTTGTTGGCTTCAACCCTATCCATGTTTCTTCTTGGAAGGAGGATCTATTTGTCCCATCAACCCATGATGTGGAGTGGAAAAATAAATAAGACCTCCTATTTCATTATTTTGGTCTTCCTCACATGGCTCATATTGTGCCATCTCTCCATGGATCCAATTTCCTCTTCATTGTTGAGGTTGTCTTCCCTTTTGTGTACTCAACACCCTTTGGAGGATACGGGGTACTTGGAATTTCCATTAATAAACCAAATTGACGAAACTATGATACCAATTTTTAAATTAATACATGCAGTATGACATATAGACCCATGCAACTATCATTAACCTCTAGAATTATAAATGTAGACTATTACTCAATCATAGTAGCATTTAAACACATAGAACATAAAATAAACACAACATTCAGGTACATTATTAACATGGTAAATAAGAATAGTGACCATAACACTTATGTTTATGAAATATTACATAACTAGATATAGACGTTCGACATTCCTCCCAACCATAGGCATTGTTTCCTATTCCTCTCTACAACAGGCCACCCATGACTTGCAACTATGAGTCCACAAGGATGAATGACTCTTATGGTTGGCTATTTTCCACTCAAACAACCCAATACCTAGTAAATTCCACAGTGATGTGACTCCTGCAACAATTCCAACCACCCATCTCTCTCCCCCATCAATATGCACAACCCAAAGGACATGATTTTCTTCTATGCACTGCAGTCTTACAATCCTCATCCTCTCTAGGGATCCAACACAGACTGGCCATAATTATCCAAGTTGTAAAATGGAGTCCTCACGGTAGCATTTTCATGTGTTGTCGAGTAAGTTTTCAACAAGAAATCCCCATACTCATGACAACCTAGTTCTCAATGTAAATACCATCTCCCTCTAATGTCTCTTTTCACACATAATATGGATTCCTCTTATTTTCCAGCACCAAACTCTATTTTTCCTTTCTTCTTCTATCCTTGAAATCACCTCTCCTCTCTCTATTTTAATTTCCCTTTTGTTTCTCTCCCATGCATATTTGACTCTCACAATTCCCTAAAATGATTGTACTAAGCACATGTTATAGTGAATATGTGATATAAATATTTACCACCAACCTTGTACATGCATTCAATGATACAATTTCCATCATGAGTGTACTTATCACATGCTTCCATAACTAGGTGAGATTTCTCTTCCACCAACCTTTTACATACATTCAATGATTGGTTTTAAGAAGTTAAAGGAGGTCAACAATTAATGAAAAAAATTATTTATGGAGGTGGCATAGGGTTCTATGCATGTGGAGTCCCTTCAAACACATTCAATGATTGGTTTTAACAAGTTAAAGGAGGTAAACAATTAATGAAAAAAATTATTTATGGAGGTGGCATAGGGTTCTATGCATGTGGAGTCCCTTCAAACCACCCTTTATCCCCCTTTCTTATGGAATCATATCCCCCCATGACTCTCTTCTTTCCCATCTGTAAATAGCGGTGTATTTTATTTTTATAACTTTCCATGCACAATGTGTACATATTACATTGCTTGAACCGTAGCCATTCATCATATATACAAATATACATTTCTAATACGTGGATCCAAACTGTGGGTTTACATTCTCCTCACCCTTATTTTTCCATTGTCCCTAGTACACATCACCATATAAGTGTACATGTATACATACATAATTTTACATCTCAATACTTAATAATTTCACATTTTAATAGATCCTATAAAATTCAACCAACAAACTCTCATTTCCCTTAGCTTACACAACCCAATGAAGTGGACCCCCTTCTTTTATTTGCAATCCCTCAGACTTCCCTCCTTCCCTTTAAGGGCTCGAACACAGGCTAGATAGGAATTCTTTGAGTTGTGGCTCTAGGAGCTCCAGTTGCACTAATGGAGTCTTTAAACATTTATATAAAAATGTACATTCAAATTTCCCTGAAATTTACAAACAATTGTGGGTACTCCTTCTGCATGACCTCCTAGTGCTCCCACGTGGCATCTTTAAGATCATAGTAGTTCTACTATACCTTTACCAAGTCTATGGCTCAGTTACTTATCCCCTTGACCTTCCTATCCAATATGTGCATTGGTTGTAACTAGAAGTTGCCCTTGTGCTCTACCTAGATCATATTCCAATCAATTTCATGGTTAGAATCAGGCACATACTTCTTTAACAAAGACAAATGAAACACATTATGAATTCACATGGATGAAGGAAATGCAAGCATGTGTGAAACATGGCCGATCCTCTCTAGAATCACAAACAAACCACATCATCATGCTGCCAAATTTGAGCAACTTTTCAATTTCAATGAGTTAATTTTAGACTTTAATTTTAGGAATACATGCTCACCCACTCTAAATTATTTTTGTGTCCTGCTTTTATCTGCAAAAAAAAAAATATTTTCCTAATTAGTATTTGATTTCTTCTTTTTCATTACCATCTTCTCTTCCAGCTCGTTGAGTAGCTATGGCCCAATGATGCTCTATCTACTAGGTTTTCCCAACTCACTAGCATGTTTCATTTTCTACCATACAAGGCTTTAAACAAGCTCATATTCAACAATGCTGGATACCCATGGTTATAAACAAAGTCAACCAAATAAATATAGTCTTCCCACTTGGAAGGATTGTCCATTATGTACATTCTCATCATATATTCAATTAATCGGTTGATCCTACATGTATGCCTATTTGAATTTGGATGATATGCTATGTTGAAATTAGATTTGTCCCAAATCCTTTAAACAACCCTTACCAAAAATTAGAAGTGAACATGGGATCTCTATCAAACATTATTTCCTTGGGCACACCATGTAGCCTAACAATTTATTTCATACAAATATATGCAATGTTGGTTGTCTTATGAGTCATCTTGATTGGTAAAAAATGTCCAACCTTTGTAAGCTTGTCCACCACTACCATGATGGAATTATGTTGCCTTTCTATTCTGGGAAGTTTGGTGATGAAATCTATATAAACTACTTCCCACTTCCATTTAGGAATGGAAAATGGATGTAGCAATTTTGTTGAATGTATATGCTCAACCTTTACCTTTTTACATTCCATGAATCTAGCTATATAATCAACTACATATTTCTTCATTCTAGGCCAAAAATACTAGCCTCTTTTAACTAAAATCATATTTTGGTACCCTATATGTCCAACATATGCCACATTATATATCTCTTTGAGAAAAAAAAATCTCAATTCTTGAGAATTAGGAAAACAAAATTTGTTCATGTACAAGACAATTCTTGAGAATTAGGAAAACAAAATTTGTTCATGTACAAGAGGATTCTATCATCTTTCATCCTATAGTCTTTAAATTTTAGTTGTACATTGCCATATTGTAATCCTTCTTTAACTTACACATAATGATGCTATAATGATACAACTTCCAAAATTATACTTTTTAAATATGAACTATACATACTAATGGTTGTAGCATGCATTTCATGCACCCTCCTATGCTAATTGCATCAACCACTTTATTCTCTTTTCCCTTGATGTGATTGATGTCAATGTCATATTCACTGAGAAATTATAACCATCTAATTTTTATGGCATTTAGTGTTTCCTACTCAAACAAATATTTCAGACCACTATGATTTGTCCTCATTTCAAATTTTCTACCCATGTGATAATGCCTCCACATTTTCAGTGCATGATTCTGCAATCTCCAAGCCATGGGTAGCATAATTTCTTCCATGCTCTTTGTTTTTTCCTAGATTCATCGCAAATGACATGACCATTTTGGATAAGGACTACACCAAGTCCTTATTTACATGCATTTGTACAAATAACAAAATCCTCATCGGATCTGAAATCTTTAAAATAGTTGCACTAGTTAATTATCCTTTCAAGTGATGGAAACTCTCTTCACACTCGGTTGTCCATTCAAAATTTATTCCTTTTTTTTGCAATGAAATGATTGGATGTGAAATATTGAATAAACCTTCAATGAATCTCTTGTAGTAACCAACTAGACCCATAAATTATCTCACCTTTGAAATTTTCTTTGGTCTCGGCAATCCTTTGATTGCCTCAATCTTCTTTGGATCCACTACTATGCCCTCCTTTGAGACAATGTCACCCAAATAGTGGATTTTCCTTTGATAGAAAGTGCACTTGCTAAACTTGGAATAAAATTTGTTCTCTCTAGACTCTCAACACATGTAGTACCAACCTCAAATGATTATTATGCCCCTCCTCTATCTTGGAGTAGATAATAATATCATCCAAGAAGACAATAACAAACTTGTCTAGGTAATATTTGAACACTCCATTCATCATACACATAAAATTAGTCAACACAATTGTAAACCCAAATGGCACCACTACAAAATCATAATGGCCATACCTTGTCTAGAAGGCCATATTGTTTGTATATTCTTATCTGGTTCTCACCTAATCATAACCTGACCTCATTTCAATCTTGGAAAATATCCTTGTTTATTTTAGATGATAAAAAAGTTTTCCAATATTTGGTAGAGGATACTTTTTTTCTTTTTGGTAACTTTGTTCAACTATTTAAAGTCAATACAAACCTTAGATTTCCATCATTTCTCTTCATAAGAAGCATTGGGACACCCCATCTGAGACACTTGGGATTATGTACCCCTTCTTCAACTACTCTTCTAGTTACATCTGCAACTCTTTTAGTTTTGGTGTGCTCATTATATAGGGATTCTTGGACATCAGGGAATACCCAAGAATCAAGTTGATAGAGAATTCAATGTCTCTCTTTGGTGGAAATCCTGGTTATTCCCCAAACACATCTTCACACTCTTTCAAAACTACATAATATTCTATATTTGAAACTTTATCCTTGGCTAACTCTTCCATATTTTTTGCATATATCTGGAACCCTTTTCTAAAACTTATTTTCAGTTGCAATGATGAAATATATTTGATGGATATAGGCCTTGGAATACCTTGAAATTTCCTTAAATTCCCTTCCTCATCAATCCATGTAAAGGCCTTGTTGTGGCAATCTAGGATATCATGATTCTTGTCCAAGAAATCTATACCAATCAAACAATTATGACCCAAGAGGTATGATGTAAAAATATGCCTTAGTGCTGACTTCATTTCATTTTCATTGGGAAATCCTTGATAAGCTCATTTATCCTTCTCTTGGTTCCAGTGTCTAGCTGAACCAACTAAGACTTTTCATGCTTAGATATATTCAATTTAAATATCTCAACTATATTAGGAACTATATAGCTATGACTAGCTCCATAATCAATCAAAATAGCTATGGGATGATTATCAATCTTACCTTCTACCTCAATCATGTGGGATTGATACTCTACTTGTATGTTTTCCAAGGATGCATAAATCCTTGGCACGCTCCTACCTGTATCCTCCACTATAGAACCTTCCTGAATGTCATGCACAATCCTCATCCTATCTCCCTTGTGAGGATGATCTTTATACATGTGGTCTCTCTCACATCCCCAACACTTTATGGGCTACTATATTGGCCTCTTCCCCAAGGAATATGTCATCTTAGGTTCACTTTGCTCTTGTGACCCTTGTTTATATAACTATGAGTTGTTCCTGAAGAAATGTGGCTTGAATCCTTTCTTCCTCTAATCAATCTTTCTTTGTTTCTTAACATCCTAGGATTTTGGAAAAGTTGGCCTTCCCTTGTTTTTATCATACAAATATTTGGATTTCCTTGTGGCTTCCTTTAAAGTCTTGGGCTCATCAAACTAAATTTTATCCTTATAGAATGATGGCAGTCCACTCAAAAACATTTGAATTTTAACCTTCTCATCCTTGATGAATTCAACATACCTCAAAAGCTCCACGAATTTATTTTTGAATTCCTCCATGGTCATGCTTTCTAATTTAAGCACAAAGAATTATTGCATCTTATTGTCATAATAGTGTTTCAACAAGTATTGCTACTGAAATTTTTTCTTGAACTGCTTCTAAGAAATTATATTCTCATCAATTCCCTTGACCTACTTCAGCTGGTCCCAACACATGGAATATGCATGTGAAATATTTTTCTCTTGCTTCCAAATTTGATGAATAACTATGCATCTGAAATATTTTCTCATTCCCAACAACTATGCTTCAACATATTCACTTTTCCTATGATCTCTATCAAATGTTGGTAGCTTGATCTTCTTGAGCTCTCCTTTCAAAGTATCTAACTTGAGACTTCTCCTCTAATGTTTGATAGGAAATATACTTGGGTTGTTCTCTAATTTTGAAAATGCATGTGCTCTTATAGTTGAATTCCCAAGTTAATGATGATGTATAATATCACTTATTGAGTGTCTAAATCCCCTGTGGTCATCCCTCCCATCATGAGATCTAGTTGTTGTTGGAAGATTGGTTGTTGTCATTGATGTCAACTCCAACCATTGGATTTTGGACCCCACAGTTGATCGAAGTAGATAGACATGAAGGAAATTACACATGACGATACAACACCCATGGATGGATAGTATAAGTCATGCCACTTCCAGTGGTATGTGGCACGTCACGTGGATCCTCACGATTGAGGAGAAATGAATTTTTGAAAATGAAAAAGTGAATTGAAGAAGGAAGTACATGTCAGCCCTGAAGATAATTAAAGAAAAGAATTACAAAATAAGAAAGTGTTAGGTCGNTGGTATGTGGCACGTCACGTGGATCCTCACGATTGAGGAGAAATGAATTTTTGAAAATGAAAAAGTGAATTGAAGAAGGAAGTACATGTCAGCCCTGAAGATAATTAAAGAAAAGAATTACAAAATAAGAAAGTGTTAGGTCGTCCCTAATGTTAAAAGGAAGTCACATAAAGGGTATAAATACATCTCATTAAACATTCGTTTTCAACAGACATAAGTTTGTTAATGAACAAGGAGATATAAGTCGAATTCTAGAGGAGATATGAAGTAAAGAAGGATGAATTTCAAGGGAGGATGAAGTCTCTTGGTGATGTGTTCTAAGCTAGTCATAAATAGGTGTTCCAGGTAAAACAATCATAACTTATTCATAGAGAATCCAAATGAAGTGAGACCAATTGAATTGGAAAGAGTATAGGATTTAGTTTCATGTGTACACATTTCTGAATTTGATGTTAAATATTGAGCGTGGGGCATTATGTACAAGTTTACTCTCCTGAATAAACCAAAATTGAATAAGGTCCACCATTTTCTCTATAACTCCTTTTCTGGGAGGATTCAAGGAGTGAAACTTGGAGGAGTTTCATACAATACATTGAGTAATATTATATATAGGATCAGAGTATTCCAAGAAGTGAATAATTGTATAAGTTGAATAAGTCTCATGAAGAATTATCAGGTTCTATGTGATGGTTGGTTGATGGTGATGATTTAATGTAAATTTTTATTATCTCTCACATATTCATGGGTGGAAGGAAGGCACAAGGATGGAGAGGTCAAACCTCTCTTGATATTGGAGGATTGTATATTCCTTTTGGAGGTTTATCCCTCCCTTTATATTTGGAATATATAGCTTCCCTTAGAATTCATTACTTCCATTGAACAATAACTATTGATTGTTTCTCATATATTGTGCATGGTGTATTGTGGTGTATTGGTGTAACTCTTCTACTAGTGTTCATTGCTCATTGGATTTAATTGAATATATAATTTGTTTAAATTATAAGTTGAAAAAGTTTTTAAATTGTACTTGATATTGATTCACCCCCTTCTCAATATCAACAATTGGTATCAGAGCGGGTTACCTTCAGTACAGTTTAACCACTAGAAGTAAGATCCTAAGCAGGAATGGAAGACAACATTCCAAATGGGATTCCACCATTTGATGGAAGCAATTTTGAATACTGGAGTAATAGAATGAAAACTTACTTGAAAGATCTTGGGGAAGATGTTTGGTTCTAAGTTGCTTCAAGATACAATGATTGAAGAAACCAAATACTATAGCTTAGAAGGAAGAAAGAAGGAACAAAAAATTGGCAATAGATACCATCCTGGATGGACTGACAGATTCAGTGAAATCCAAGGTGGGATCACGTGCATCAACAAAAGATATTTTGGATAGGATACAAGACATTTATGCAAGGGAAGAAGCAGAAGAGGAAGAACAATAAGTTGAAGAAAATTACCACATCTCAGATTTCAAAGAAGCAAATAAAGGTCAATTATTTTGCTTTAATTGTGAAGGAGTAGAACATGTTGACTTTGAATGTCCTTATCAAAGGATTGAAAGAGATGATACTAAAGAAGAAAATTCCAATGAAGAAGAAGGAAATCATGAAGAAAAATTGATTCAACAAGAAGATGAGAATCTTAAAAAATTGAAGCATGTTGAGATTGAAAATAGAAATCTCAAAAAAATGCATAGAAAACTAAGAATTGAATTGGGTAGTTGTGAAAAGAAAATTGAAATATTGAAGAAACAATTAGAAGACTTTGAGAAACTAAGAAAATAAATCATTTCCTTGAAAGTTCTACTCGAAGAAGCAAGAAGAATGGGATAAGTAAGGAATGTCCAAATGATGAAGAAAGATGAAGATTGTGAGAAAATTGAACAAGAAGTTGTATCATTGAGGAAGATCTTAAGAAACTCTCAAGTGCCAAAAGACTTAACACATCTTGGATGCATGGGTGAAACTTCATACAAAGGATATGCAAATACCAATAAGATGGTTGAAGAAATATATACACATACAGTTGATGAGAAGTGGACCAGGATACCAGAAGGAAGGAATGATTACAAAATAAATGAATATCCAAGAACACCTCCTACCTTCAGGAATCAAAGAATCTTCAATCAATATGAAGGAAACTACAGAAGATTAGATCATGCACCTAGATGGAATAAATCACAAAGAATATCACTTACTCCCAGGGATCAAAATTTATTTCTTGTTCATTGTTACACTACTACATTGGGCGCAAATTACGATGAAATATTATGACGGTTTAAAATTTCGTTGTATTTGTTTTTCTTTTTTTGTACTAAATATACTTTTTTTTTCGAGGTCCAACTGTTGTTCGCTCTAGCGACCAACATTCTAGGTTGGTCGTTTTAACAATGAAATTTAGTCGCTAGAGTGACCAACCACCAGTTAGTCGCTATAGAGACCAACAATGGAATGTGTGAGAATCAAATGGTCATTTACATCAAATAAATCCTATATATATCTCAGTTACGACAAATTTGCTATAGTTGCGACAATCATTTTCTATAGTTGCGAAAATCATTCGGGTGTTCTGATGCAATGGTGTTCTAGTTTTTAATCAAATCTTGATTTCAATTCTCTTTCAAGAAGAGAAACACTAAATTGATCAAACTCTACATAGCTAAGATCTTGAAGGTCAGTACTTAAAAAAATTCTGCATGATTGGTGCTATTGAACTATTTTATGGTTTATTTTCACTCCTTAAATAAGATTTTATGGTTTATTTTAACTCCTTAGAAAGATTTTATGGTTTATCCACTTTTGATAGAGTAAATAGATTATTGATTCAGCTACAATCACTCTAATTATATTCAATCACTCTAAATTTGTTCTTATATTTCATGGAACTTCTTGAATATCTAAGTATCCTTGCCTTAGTAAATTTACATTTAGGGTTTCCTCCTTGAGTTGGAAAAGAACCAACTAAAAGTGAAGAGCAGTGGATTTTTTGTTGATATTGGGCATTAGTATTGTTGGGCTCTAAAGATGTCTAAAAACAACCTCAGTTTAACATTAATTTATCAACCCGGGGATTCATCTTTTATCTCAAAGATTATCGGCAAAGTCTATGCAGATAGCTCGTAGAGGCTAAAATCGTGTAGTGAAAGCAAGTTTGAGTTTATCAACAATCAAGTTCCTCAAACATTCATTAAAGGTTCTAGGAATTGAAATCTAAAGATGTGCAATGGAAAGGAACTAATTAATCTATTGAAATCATTTTAAGAGAAGTAATTGAATCTAGATAAAGACTTCCAGAAATGACTATTATTATGAATCAAATTGCTGGAAAGAAAAAGGCGAATTACTCTATCTATGGAAAGAAACAGAGACTGTAATCTAGTCGAAAAGAGACAACAATCGTATTTCTATTGAAAGGAACAACAACTATATTCTAACAAAAAGGAATAGCAAATGTAAACTAAGTAAAAGGAACAACAAATGTAAACTAAGTGAAAGGAACAAAAAATGTAAACTAAGTGAAGGGAACAACAAATGTAAACTAAGTGAAAGGAACAAAAAATGTAAACTAAGTGAAGGGAACAACAAACACGAACTTATGAGGAACTGTCACGCATCAAATCTCAGTAATAGGAATTGGAACAACAATCATCTAATGCTTCAGGGACTATCTATCTCTTGCAATTGACATGAAATCATCAACACACTTATGCATTCATTTAACTACTATAAAAGAGAATCGAATCACACAACATAAATTGAACTGATACAATTACAGGTCGAACAGTAGCTCCTTCAGACTGGACCCTTGGTCCTTAGAAGCACTACTATTTGAAATTCAGTGTATAGAAATGGTAAAACCGCTCGAAACTTATATTGATTTCATAGTTGGTACAACATTTTACAAAAATTGCTAGCGCATAGAAATTCTAAGTTCTGAGTTCTTGGGTGCAATTATTCTACCCCTTTTCAAGATCTATTTACCCCTTATATATTACAATAATCTGGGTAAATTAAGCTATCCTGAGGATCGAGAGATCCTCAGGATTGCTTTACTATTACAATATAAGCAACTCGATCATCTTCAAAACTGCCTTGTGCCATAA
>SNQJ01S0004698.1:3694-34757 GCA_010110895.2 Picea sitchensis | reverse complement strand
CTTTACGCCATTCCTTACTCTTAAGGAGTAGATGAGCCTCCCTTCATACACTTCCAAAAAAAAAAAAAGCAATAAAATTTCTTTCTTTTCCCACAAAGAATATGGGGGTCTCATCACAAGAAAACCTACCACGATCATTGGATACTAACCTAAGTTACATGATCAAAGAACAAGAGGTCTCATCACGAGCTGATTTGTTCACTTAAGTTACACTCTAGTGAGTGGCATTATCATCATATGGATACCAAACCATGATAATGGTCTTTTTGGGGAAAAACTTAAAACTTATATATATATATATATATATATATATATATAATATTTTTTTCAAAAAGAATAGGGGGTCTCATCACGAGCCAACCTACCATGATCATAGGATAATAACCCAAGTGACATTCCCACTATGGCCACCACACCAGGGCAATGGCCTTTGACATTTTCTAGTCAAAGGACAAGGGGTCTCATCACGAGTCGGCTTGTTCACCTAAGTTATAATCTAGTGAGTGGAATTATCACCATTTGGCTACCAAACCAGGATAATGGTCTTTTTGGAAAATATGATTCAAATAAGTATCAAGGATACAGGCTCATCTGAGGGTTAAAAGGAAACCTTGTCGGGGCTATGGATGCCTGCTAGCAACAGTGGCTATGCCTGTGGTATGGAAGTTTACCTTAAAAGCCAAGTTTATGTGTATCTCTAGATTTCCTTCACTCAATAACGAGGCTATCATTTCGGTTGTATTCAATGAAACGGAAAAGTAACAACATTATGATATGTGGGATATTATTTAAATGAACGGATTTAATTTATTTGGTGTATGTATCCTTAAAGCATTCTTTTGAGTATAGGTATATTTCAATTCCAAAAAATAGGATTAACACTTAATGATTACCGTTAAAATATGATGTTTGAAAATAAATCATTGATCCCCATTGGCGACGATCATACAATCATTACTTCTCACCATCAATACCTACACTCATTAATTTTACCTACATTGAAGGTCGAGGTCGACCTTTATATTAATGAGGGGAGTGGATGCTTGACACGCTTCTTGATAAAGATAGTAATGATTGTAATAAATACCCACATTTGTAAACATTTGTTGTCTCTGATATTTGCCATTTTCTGTAATTTTTCCTCCAAGATGGTCTAACCAAGTCTTATACCAGGAACGATAGTCATCCACATTTTCTCACAAAATGGGTGGTAGAGGTGTGCATAGGGAGACAACTTTACTAAAGATTACAGAGCAAGAAAGAGACATCCTACACCAGCTGGGGTGGACAGAGTACTTCAACTGTCTACAAGGATATGACACGAATGTCACGCTTGAATTCTTTAAGAATCTATAGGGAGAAAACTCTATGGTGCGAGGCATACAAATCTCAGTCACCCTAGAAATCTTAGCATAGGTCACAAGCCTCCCTAACACAGGCATTCAGTGATCAGGAAGATACACAACACTGAAGGAAGTTGTGGAAACTTTCACAGACCCTGGGGAAGAATTGGATAAGAAGGGAAAGGGACTCAATCCCAGTACCCTCAGAGAACCATGGAAGGAACTTGTAGGGATAATTCAGTGGTACATCAATTGTGATGGACGATATGACCTAATTTGACCTTGCCACCTAAAATTGTTGGCATCTTTAAAACAATGGTTAGTACTTAATCTACCTTTCTTTTTGAATGCCATATTACATGAGGTTTCCTTAAGAACACAAAAATCCAAGGACCCTGTTACTGTTATCAGTCACCACAAATTAGTTACCTGATAACAAATAAATCACTGAGTCAAACTCAATTAACCTGGGATAACCTAATTGTGGCCAATATACCTATACAATTGGAGCAGCCTGAATTATGCCATGAAGAACCACCACAGGAAATTGAAGATAGACAGGCAGAGGAGACTACTTCCCAAATAGAAATCCCATCTCCTCATACTGAAGTTGAGGTAGACCCTACCCAAATCACAGAGGCCTGGACCTCACAAACACAGACATTAACAAAAAATAGGAAGAGAGCAACAACTACCCCTATAACCATCATTCAGACAAGGATAAAAAGCATATGAATTCAAGAAACAACTGAAGCAATTCAGGGTACAACAAAATAGCCTGAAGAACTTCAGAATTCTATAGAACAGTCTCCATGCGAGAATGCTCAAGAAATTGGGCAAGTAGAACAGACATCACAAAGGAATGATCAGGAAGACACCCAACCAACATTAGAGAATCTGACAGAACAATTTATGAAGAGATATGAGGTAGATATAGCCTAGGTTTTGGGAAGCTTGGGAACCTCAATTGATAGAGGCACAAATAATACAGAAAAATGCCCAAAATAAGCCTCCTCTTCAAAACTAGTTGAAGATTTTCCTGATATTGAAATGTCTTTTCCTGAGGACAGAGCATAGGAAGAACCTAATTTTGAAACAAGAAGCTCTCTTGGAAAGACAGAACATTTGGAAGGAACAGAGGAACAACCATCAGCTGGCCATAATGAAGAATACCTTGATACCTCTCATAAACAAAAATCAGCCAAGAGCCATAAGAAAATTAGAAAGTCAAAAAAAAGAAAACAAATTGTTGAATAAAAAGGCTAAGAAGGTAGAAGTATTAAAGCAGAAGGTGGTTAAACTCAAGGAAATTATTAAGGAATCGAGGAAACAACTAGAATAGGTAGATAAGGCCCACAAAAGAAGGAAGAATAAAAGGGACATAGATCAAGGAAGAAACCCTCTTTCTAAAGAAGCAGTCAATACAAATTCTGTAGGGATACAAATAGACCCTGAAGAAATAGTAGTAGAAGAAACAATAGCTTAGAATGAGGAAGCAATTCCTTTAGAAACACAAGAAAATATGACAGCTATAGAAGCAATTGATGATAAGGTGCAGACAGACACCCTGATATTAGAGGAAATAACTCAACTCCTTGAGGAGAATGCTACCATCAGGATATTGGAGGAAGAATTGATAAATTCTCAACAAACCCTGGTTCAAAATAGAAATGAATTACTGACTATGGAAGAGAACCAAGCACTCCAATCCCATAAACAGAGTGTTATTGTGGACAGACTGGAAGTAGAGATTACACAGGTCCAACGAGCATTAAATCAATCCAGGGAAGAGATGGGCACTATGGAAGAATACCAAGCATCCCAGTCTCAAGCACATGGTGTCACCATTGATTAACTAAAGCTAGAGTTGGGACAAGCCAAATGAGCATTGGTTCAACACCAAGATGAGATGGTCACTAGGGATGAATATCAAAAGATTGTTAAACAACTGAAGGACATGACAATAACAGAGGGTGAGACCTATGTTGTGCTCACCAGTGCCCAAGGGAGGATTAAAAAGGTGCAAACCCAATTAGAACAATCTTTGGAGCAAATCAAAGAAATTTGTGATGTCTACTCTGATGCTATTAATTGCAGATCCCCTGCCACCAATTACACTTTATTATTGATGGAACGATATTTGTTATTAAGAGTGAAGGTCATCAGAGCAGGAAAACCTATTTCATTTGCCACTGTACTTGATTTTATTTCATGTTTCAGACAATAGGATGAAAAGGTACAATACTTTTCGTGTGAATTGTACTTTCATAATTTCATTCTGGAAGAAAAAAGGGAAGATAACCCTGGCCCATTCATAGGTGATATATAGTTTCAGGCATTTTTGTCATTTACTCAGAACCAAGTTAGATGGGGTAAAGCTCATAAAACCTTCCTAAAGAGGGAGACTGCTCTAGATCTTTGGGTTAGGGGAGAACCTCCAAAGTCCTTTCCATCCATTATGCAACATAAAACCTTTATGAAAAGAGTGGAGTTCGTAGACTCCTTAGCCCCTATCCATCTATAGGTTATATGTTCAGGTATCACTCATTTTAGGGAGCTTAAGGAGGAATCTCTTGTTGGTTCTAAACTGATATGGGATGCATCCTCCAATGAAGTAAAGAGTAGGGAACCCTTTGGGTACAAGAATTTATTTGCAACTACCTATAGAATAGAGAGGTATTCTAGATTGATCCAAGAGGAAGGGCCTGCTTGGATTGGGTGTAGATATAATCCCCCTATCATCTGGTTCCCTCCATAAAGTTACCAAAAATATTATCAAATTAACAAGAAAAGGGAGGATGTTTCTTTTGGAGAACTCAAAAGAAGCAATGGGTTCAGAAGGCTTGGTGAACCAACCTTTCCACCTTACAACATTACTGCTTTACATGTAAAATCTCAGCTTGCATGAGGACATGCAAGAAGGTAGGCTGGGGGGTATGTTAGGTTATGAAAAAGGTATAAATAGCTTCCTTTTTCCCACATTTCATGATATCATCTTGATTGACTTTTCGATTATTTAGGAGCAAATAGAATAGAAGATGAATAATATAATCTTTAGCATTATTGTTGAAGTTAGATTACATAGATCCTAAATATGATTGGAATTGTCTGGTTTTATTACAGGATTGGTTAAATATTGTCAAACCCAAGATAGCAAAGGAAATATTGAAGATGCGCAAGCTATTGGAGGTTGAAGACTTTATGGCGCAAGGAAGTTTTGAAGATGATCGAGTTGCTTATATTGTAATAGTAAAGCAATCCTGAGGATCTCTCGATCCTCATGATAGCTTAATTTACCCAGATTATTGTAATATATAAGGGGTAAATAGATCTTGAAAAGGGGTAGAATAATTGCACCCAAGAACTCAGAACTTAGAATTTCTATGCGCTAGCAATTTTTGTAAAATGTTGTACCAGCTATGAAATCAATATAAGTTTCGAGCGGTTTTACCATTTCTATATACTGAATTTCAAATAGCAGTGCTTCTAAGGACCAAGGGTCCAGTCTGAAGGAGCTACTGTTCGACTTGTAATTGTATCTGTTCAATTTATGTTTTGTGATTCGATTCTCTTTTATAGTAGTTAAATGAATGCATAAGTGTGTTGATGATTTCATGTCAATTGCAAGAGATAGATATTCCCTGAAGCATTAGATGATTGTTATTCCAATTCCTATTACTGAGATTTGATGCGTGACAGTTGCTCATAAGTTCGCGTTTGTTGTTCCCTTCACTTATTTTACATTTGTTGTTCCTTTCACTTAGTTTACGTTTGTTGTTCCCTTCACTTAGTTTACATTTTTTGTTCCTTTCACTTAGTTTACATTTGTTGTTCCTTTTACTTATTTTACATTTGCTATTCCTTTTTGTTAGAATATAGTTGTTGTTCCTTTCAATAGAAATACGATTGTTGTCTCTTTTCGACTAGATTACAGTCTCTATTTCTTTCCATAGATAGAGTAATTCGCCTTTTTCTTTCCAACAATTTGATTCATAATAATAGTCATTTCTGGAAGTCTTTATCTAGATTCAATTACTGCTCTTAAAATGATTTCAATAGATTAATTAGTTCATTTCCATTGCACAACTTTAGATTTCAATTCCTAGAACCTTTAATGAATGTTTGAGGAACTTGATTGTTGATAAACTCAGACTTGCTTTCACTACACGATTTTAGCCTCTACGAGCTATCTGCATAGACTTTGCCGATAATATTTGAGATAAAAGATGAATCCTCGGGTTGATAAATTAATGTTAAATTGAGGTTGTTTTTAGACATCTTTAGAGCCCAACAATACTGATGCCCAATATCAACAAAAAATCCACTGCTCTTCACTTCTAGTTGGTTCTTTTCCAACTCAAGGAGGAAACCCTAAATGTAAATTTACTAAGGCAAGGATACTTATATATTCAAGAAGTTCCATGAAATATAAGAACAAATCTAGAGTGATTGTAGCTGAATCAATAATCTATTTACTCTATCAAAAGTGGATAAACCATCAAATCTTTCTAAGGAGTTAAAATAAACCATAAAATCTGATTTAAGGAGTGAAAATAAACCACAAAATAGTTCAATAGCACCAATCATGCAGAAATTTTTTAAGTACTGACCTTCAAAATCTTAGCTATGTAGAGTTTGATCAATTCATTGTTTCTCTTCTTGAAATAGAATTGAAATCAAGATTTAATAAAAAACTATAACACCATTGCATCAGAACACCTGAATGATTTTCACAACTGTAGAAAATGATTGTCGCAACTATAGCAAATTTGTCGTAACTGAGATATATATAGGATTGATTTGGTGTAAATGACCATTTGATTCTCACACATTCCATTGTTGGTCTCTATAGCGACTAACTGGTGGTTGGTCACTCTAGCGACTAACTTTCATCGTAAAAACGACCAACCTAGAATGTTGGTCGCTAGAGCAAACAACAGTTGGACCACGAAAAAAAAAAGTATATTTAGTCCAAAAAAAGAAAAACAAATACGACGAAATTTTAAACCATCATAATATTTCGTCGTAATTTGCGCCCAATGTAGTAGTGTAACAATGAACAAGAAATAAATTTTGATACCTGGGAGTAAGTGATATTCTTTGTGATTTATTCCATCTAGGTTCATGATCTAATCTTTTGTAGTTTCCTTCATATTGATTGAAGATTCTTTGATTCCTGAAGGTAGGAGGTGTTCTTGGATACTCATTTATTTTGTAATAATTCCTTCCTTCTGGTATCCTGGTCCACTTCTCATCAACTGTCTGTGTAGATATTTCTTCAACCATCTTATTGGTATTTGCATATTCTTTGTATGAAGTTTCACCCATGCATCCAAGATGTGTTAAGTCTTTTGGCACTTGAGTGTTTCTTAAGCTCTTCCTCAATGATACAACTTCTTGTTCAAGGTTCTCACAATCTTCGTCTTTCTTCGAGTAGATTTTTCAAGGAAATTGTTTCTTTTCTTAGTTTCTCAAAGTCTTCTAATTGTTTCTTCAATATTTCAATTGTCTTTTCACAATTACTCAATTCAATTCTTAGTTTTCTATGCATTTTTTTGAGATTTCTATTTTCAATCTCAACATGCTTCAATTTTTTAAGATTCTCATCTTCTTGTTGAATCAATTTTTCTTCATGATTTCCTTCTTCTTCATTGGAATTTTCTTCTTCAGTATCATCTCTTTCAATCCTTTGATAAGGACATTCAAATTCAACATGTTCTACTCCTTTAAAATTAAAGAAAAAGAACTGACCTTTATTTGCTTCTTTGAAATCTGAGATGTGGTAATTTGCTTCAACTTATTGTTCTTCTTCTTCTTCTTCTTCCCTTGCATAAAGGTCTTGTATCCTATCCCAAATATCTTTTGTTGATGCATGTGATACCACCTTGGATTTCACTAAATCTGTCAATCCATCCAGGATGGTATCTATTGCCAATTTGTTGTTCCTTCTTTCTTCCTTCTGAGCTATAGTATTTGGTTTCTTCAATCATTGTATCTTGAAGAAACTTAGAACCAAACATCTTCCCCAAGATCTTTCAAGTAAGTTTTCATTCTATTACTCCAATATTCAAAATTGCTTCCATCAAATGGTGGAATCCCATTTGGAATGTTGTCTTCCATTCCTGCTTAGGATCTTACTTCTAGTGGTTAAATTGTACTGAAGGTAACCCGCTCTGATACTAATTGTTGATATTGAGAAGGGGGTGAATCAATATCAAGTACAATTTAAAAACTTTTTCAACTTATACTTTAAACAAATTATATATTCAATTATATCCAATGAGCAATGAACACTAGTAGAAGAGTTACACCAATACACCACGATACACCATGCACAATATATGAGAAACAATCAATAGTTATTGTTCAATGGAAGTAATTGTTAAGAACCAAACATCAAGATAGCATAGAAAAACCTCAAGAAAAGTACTCAACGCCTTGAAAAAGAGATAATTTCAGATAATAAGCCTCTTCGAGGGGGCAACCTCCTTTTACCCCACTTAAATGTTCAAGTACAAGATGCCCTATAATTTAAATGTTCAAGTACAAGCGATTCAAAATGAAAATGTCTCCCCTGTATATATAGGAGACTAGAGGTTTAATGGCCTAAATGGTTATAGATAAAATAACATTACTAATCTAAATTACAACTAATGGCCTCCAAAGTTTACATGTTTAAATAACATTACTAATATAATATGCCCCAATTAAGGGTAATGAGTCAATATTAGGCTTTAACATGCCCCTCCCTTGAGACAAGTGTTGTCCCAAGAATGCTGAGTAAATTTGACTTTTCTCAGATAAAAGACTCATCTTCCCAAGTGGAATCTTCAAATGATAGTTTCCATTTAATGAGATAATTTAAATGGATCTATTCCTCAGCTTGGTATATTCTTGTGTCGATGGCTTCAGTTCAATATGATTTTTCCTTCCTCAAGCCAAGTTCGGCAATACGCTTGAACTGTGATCTTGTCTCCTATAACCTTTAAGCATGAAACATGGAAAAATTGGGTGTACTCGTGGAAGATGCAACCCAATTTGTATGCTATAGGTACCACCTTTGCAAATAACTATAAGGGCCATAGTACTTTTGGTGATAATTTATTATTCCTTCTTGGCTTGCTTGAGAGACATCTCGTTTGTATGGTTGCAATCTTAAAATACCCTAACTCTCTACTTCAAAAACTTTCACTACGATGTTGATCATTGTTACTCATGATTTTGTGCCATGCCCAAGTTGTCCTTTAAGATTTGAGAGTTTGCTGTTGGATTCGGAGCAGATCTTCCACTGCTTGAACCTTTAGATTTTTCTTTTAGAGAAGAAGTGATGGAAGGAGGGTAGAATCCATAAAGTGCCATAAATGAAGCTATTTTTTACAGGCAGGAAGGAAGTGTTATACCACCATTCAAGGGTAACCATTTGAACCATTGTGTTTGCTTATCGAAACAACTAAGGTAGCCTTCCAAACATTTGTTCACTATCTCAGCTTTTCCATCAGATTGAGGATGAGGATGAGCTATGAGCCAATTGAGTACTCCAAACAAGAAAAATAATTCGCCCCAAAAATGTCCAAAGTGAAGATGGGATCTCTACACTTACAATAATCTTTGGGTCGCCATGTAACTTTTGAACCACCATGAATGTGGTGGCAACCGCACTAGCTTTGAAGGATGATAGAGTGCACAAAAGTGTGCATATTTGGTCACTCTATCAACAATCAACATGATGACACTTTTTCCTTCTCGACTTTGCAACCTTGGTGATGAAATTCATGGAAACCTCTCCTCCCAAATTTAATTTGGGATGGATATTGTTGTAAAGACCTGTCTTAATTACTCTACCTGGTTTTGTTGAAAACTACACATTTCGCTACAAACCTTTGAACATTAGTTTTAAGGCCATCCCAAAAAAAAAAATCCTTCGACTCTATGGTAGGTTTTCAAAAATCCTATGCCTCCTACCGGAGAGGTTGATCCTGATTATTTTCGCACGAAATGAGAGAGCCGGAGGATATAATAAAGGTTTGCACAGAGATATTGCGATATTCAATAATATGATAGAAATGTATCGAGATGCAACCATAAATACAAATATACAACAATACACACCATTTCTATTAATCAGAGAAATGTACAAAGACCGTGAAAAATACAAGAGGAAAGACTCAAGAATGGTGGCAGCTTATCTCCGAGAAGAGATGTGATGGCTACTCTCAGATTCACAAGAAGATGATTACATGAGGGGTTCTAAAGGCCTTTTTACAATAGGACGGAAATGCCAAAGTCCTAGACATCCAAAAATCTAACCTAGGAGATGAAGTGCCAAAATGTGGCCCCATGGTAAGTTTAAAACAACTTCCCTTGGTCGTAAATTTTTCATATGACTTTTGTTTTAAGCGTATGATAGCTCGCTGGAAAGAGATCTATATCCGAGGACTACACAATTTTTGACAAAATTCCATGATGGAAATTTTAGAACTAAAAACGGCTCCTAAGTTCAGACCAAAAACCTGCTAAAAATAGTAAATCGGCAAAAATGTCGGAACCTGCTCGAGCCAATTGAAGAGGTGGGTGGCCAACATATCCATCCTCGATCAGAGGTGTGCAATTCAATAGTACCTTTTGTTTGATAGTTCTTACATAAATATAAGCCATCTTTGTACCATAGTGAATCATTTTTCCATGTAAATGCATTCATGACCGAACTCGCTGCAACCTTTTGAATGAGAGTCCACTTCTTTTCGCCATTTTTCCATTCATCCTTGCTTCTATTATCCAATCGGTTAGATGATCGAGATAGCACAAAATAAAAGGCCCCAACATCTTCATCCTTTCTTGAGATTGCATCCACATTTTGTTTCCCCTTTTTATAGATGATTTTCAAAATCATAGCCCAATATCTATACCCATTTTGTTAAAATTAAGATAGTCTTTGTTCCAAGAAGCATTTAAGACTATCATGATCCTGCTTTGACCCTTGAAGTCACCCATTAGGTATAGATACTTCTTCACGCAATGTAGTAACGCTTATCATTTCCTTCATAATTTGTGTAAGTCCCTTCCCTTGAGTGGTCAACTTCGTGCCAGGGCCTTCCTTCTGCATTAGGACAACACCAATTCCATTTCCTCGAGGCATCACATTCCACAATAAAGGTTTTGTGAAGTCCAGAGTGGTCAAGACAGGAGCTGCATTAAACATCACCTCTTTAAGTTTCTCAAAATCTTTAGTTTCCTCCGAGTCCATGAAGATGCATCCTTCTTAGTTAATGCCTGCAAAGGTGTTGTTATTCTTCCATAGTTCAAAACAAACTTACATGGTAGTAGCTCGCCAAACCCAAAAATCCTCTAAGATTTTTAATGTTTTGGGAATCGCCCAAATTCATCATGGCCTTAATCTTGCTAGGGTCTACCTGACACCTTCATGAGATACAATATGACCCAAATAATTCCACTCCTTTTACTCCAAAGAAACATCATTTGGATGGTTTTAGTATATAGTTGTTGTTCCTTTAGTAGTTGTAGCACCTTGTCAACATGTTGCACATGATCCTCCTCCAAGATTTGCTATATATTAGTATATCATCAAAATACTAACACAAATTTTTCAAAGGAAGGGATTGAAAATGGAATTCATCAAACTCTTGAATGGAAGGTGCATTTGTAAGGCCAAAGGCATGACCAAAAAATTCATAATGGCCTTCATGAGTTCTCGTAATGTTGTTTTTGGGATATCTCTTCCTTCATTCTAAGATTCGATGATACCTCGAACAAAGATCCACTTTTGTGAAATAGATTTTCCACATGTAGTTCATCTAACAATTCATCAATCACTGGAATGGAAAACTTATTCATTAGTATCCTGTTGAGCTTTCTATAATTTGGATACATACGCCATGAGTTATCTTTTCTTGAATACCATTACCACTGTGCGTAGTAAGAACTTTATTAGGTCTATTAATGTCACTCTAACATTTCTTTCCAACCATGCTCAATTTCACCCTCTAGGCATAAGGGTATCTCAGATGACTGGACATGTTAGAGGAACACCCTGTGAATTAGGTGAATTTCATGATCATGATTTCGAGTGGGTGGGAGACCTTTGGGAATATCTTCAAATACTTTGGAATGCTTATCAAATGATCCTTGGAGATATTGAGGAATATATGTTTTAGATGTTGGTCACCCAGTGAGCATAGTTTTGTAATAATGCCTTGATGCCCTTTTCAATAATCACGCTAGAGTTTATCACCTTACCGGCTTTCCCCGATACCTCTCAACTCAATCTCTTTTCCTTCCAATGTACCCCATGAAGTCCCTTGAAAATTAAAAGCCACCGTTCTAATGATTGTAACCATTGATTCCTAGTACAACATCCTATTCACCCATGGGTATAGCAATCATTGGACTATTCATTGGCATATTCCCCCATAGTGATTGATCTTATTGCATTTTCCAGAAATTGATAGTTCCTCCATCCAGAATCATTACTTAAACTCGTGTTGGATATACAAAGCACTGAGATCTTTGGCTAATTCTATGGTGAATGAAATTATGAGTACTTAATCAATTAGGACTATTACCTTTCTTTATTTTTGATGTATCCCCGATCTTGAGGGTTTGAGGATAATTTAGCCAATGCATTTCACCATATTGTGGGAGTCAACTTTTCAGACGGAATTGCTTCTACGCTTTCATCTGAGATGGTTCTTGTTCTTGTTCTTCTTCCTCTTCACAATCTATGTAGAATAATTTCTTCTCACCACACTTATGTCCCTTACCCACTTGTTATCACAATTAAAGCATAAACCTTTTCTTTCTTTCCTCCAATTGTTGAGGTGTCAACCCTGTAGGTTGAGGTGTTTTAGGAGAAGGGAGCATTGCTCTCTATAGATGTTAGGATAGGTCCCTAGTAGCCATAGTCAGAGCTTTTACTTTCAACATTTCTTGCCACCTAAATGCATTCTCTAATGATTTGGGTTCCTAAAGGAAACCCTCATGTTGAATGTTATCCTTTGAAAGTCTTGCTGAATACATCAATCAAGTGCTCAAGTGGAATATCAAGCAATTTCTTTATATCTTTGGAAGTTCTCAATGTGCCTGCAATCAACCCTTGCTTGAGATTTATCAATTACAAAGAAGGTATTGCTCCTGTATCCCTCATAGTGTGATATCATTTCTTCAATAAAAATTGTCCAAGTGACGAAAGATTTGCCAGAACAAGGCCATCGAGCACCAAACAAATTGATTAGGTCTCAAATATAAAGCATAGCAATTCATACCTTTTGTGTATGTGGCACATTATGAGATCAAATACTTTCCATCCTAAGTATCCATGGACTGGGTCCTTGCCATCAAAATTCCTCATACCGATCTTAGGGAACATGGTTTATCTTCAAACCAAAGTTGGAGTTTCTCCATTCTTGATTCACCTTCCTTGTGTCCACACTCATGAATTTCATGGGATGCATTTCTCACTTCGTGTGTCTTCTCTGTCATGAAATTTTCAATGCTTCCATGATCTCCTTTAAACCATCTATCTTAGGTCCAACTTAGATTCCATTGAATCCATATAGTATCCAACTTAGCTTCCATTTGAATCCATCTGCATCCAACTTAGCTTCCATTGAATCCATCTTATTTTGTAGTTCATTTATGTCCCTAATGCATTTCTTCACCTTTCATCAAGAGTCCAAGTAGGATTTGAGGCTTTATTTGGAGTAGAAGTTCCTTTTGGGTGGCATGTTGGCCGAGTATCACTTTGACCCTTGATTTTGAGGTGACTCTTAGACACATTTGTTCTATTAGAGTCTCCTCCCAAGTTTCATCCCTTCTAAATATGAAACTTTCCCTTTATGTATTGATATGTATTCTCGTAATGCTGTGTCTGATCAATATTGGATGTGCCAATTGGAATTAATGGTAACTTCCCCACAACTTGCCGATTGTTTTCCTTCCAGGAGATCCACTTGCATAGAATGCCCCGCACAAAATAATTGATATGTACTTGAAACTCGCACCCAAAATAGTAATGCACTGTCCACGATCCAATGCAACTAGTCCCACGTAATTTGGATAATTTCTAGGAAGAAGTTATGATTGTTTTACCCGAACACTTCTTGAGACTAGTCAATAGGACTAGTCAACAATTCCCATCTCATTACTGTGTGTATATACAAATTTAAGATGCCACAGAAGATAAAATGTTTACCAGCTAGAATTATAATTTCTGTAATGGCCTGAGTTCAGGGTCTGAAACGTCAGAGAAAATGTTTTTTATAGCGAAATCCCACAATGACTCATTTCAGGATGATTCCTAGAACCCGATCTTGTACAATTGTACTTCATAAAGTGTAAGGCCTCAGGAGATGAATTTTAACCCAACGTACCTTGATCTGTCTTCACTCTCCAAGCCTCCTCCTGAAACGTTGTAGAAAAAAAAGTTATAGTTTAAAATGCCACGCAATCTCGACAGTACTGAAACCCCAAGACCTCAACTCGATACCATATGTTAAGAACCAAACATCAAGATAGCATAGAAAACCCCTGCTAGTGTACCTAACGCCTTGAAAAAGAGATAATTTCAGATAATAATCCTCTTCGAGGGGAAACCTTTTACCCCCACTTAAAATGTTCAAGTACAAGATGATTCAAATGAAAATGTCTCCTTGGTATATATAGGAGACTAGGAGGCTTAATGGCCTAGTCGTACATAGATAAAATAACATTACTAATCTAAATTACAACTAATGGCCTAAATCCTACATAAATAAAAACATTATTTACATAATATGCCCCAATTAAGTGGTACGAGCCAATATTAGGCTTAACAAGAGAATTCTAAGGGAAGCTATATCTTCCAAATATAAAGGAGGGATAAACCTCCAAAAGGAAGATACAATCCTCCAATATCAAGAGAGAGGTTTTGACTCTCCATCCTTGTGCCTTTCCTTCCACCTAATAATATATATGAGAGATAATAAAAATTTCTTACATTAAACTTTCATCACCATCAACCATACACAGAACCTAATAATGCTTCATGAGACTTATTCAAGTTATACAATTATTCACTTCTTGGAACAATCTGATCCCATATAATATTACTCATTGTATTATATGAAACTCCTCCAAGTTTCACCCTTCCAACTCTCCCGCAAGGAGTAATAGATAAAATGGTGGACCTTATTCAATTTGGTTTATTCTAGAGAGTAAACTTGTACATAATGCCCCATGCCCAATATTTAACATCCAATTATAAATTGCACATGAAACCAAACTCTCAGACTCTTTCCAATTCAATTGGTCCAACTTCATTTGGATTCTATGAATAAGTTATGACTGCTTTACCCTAACACCTATTTATGACTAGCTTAGAACACATCACCAAGAGACTTCATCCTCCCTTTGAAATTCATCCTTCTTTACTTATGATCTCCTCTGATAATTGACTTATATCTCCTTGTTCATTAACAAACTTATGTGTGTTGAAATGAATGTTTAATGAGATGTATTTATACCCTTATGTCACTTCCAACATTAGGGCTTCGACCTAACACTTTCTTATTTTGTAATTCTTTTCTTTAATTATCTTCAGGGCTGACATGTACTTCCTTCTTCAATTCACTTTTTCATTTTCAAAAATTCATTTCTCCTCAATCGTGAGGATCCACGTGACGTGCCACATACCACTGGAAGTGGCATGACTTATACTATCCATCCATGGGTGTTGTATCGTCATGTGTAATTTCCTTCATGTCTATCTACTTCGATCAACTGTGGGGTCCAAAATCCAATGGTTGGAGTTGACATCAATGACAACAACCAATCTTCCAACAACAACTAGATCTCATGATGGGAGGGATGACCACAGGGGATTTAGACACTCAATAAGTGATATTATACATCATCATTAACTTGGGAATTCAACTATAAGAGCACATGCATTTTCAAAATTAGAGAACAACCCAAGTATATTTCCTATCAAACATTAGAGGAGAAGTCTCAAGTTAGATACTTTGAAAGGAGAGCTCAAGAAGATCAAGCTACCAACATTTGATAGAGATCATAGGAAAAGTGAATATGTTGAAGCATAGTTGTTGGGAATGAGAAAATATTTCAGATGCATAGTTATTCATCAAATTTGGAAGCAAGAGAAAAATATTTCACATGCATATTCCATGTGTTGGGACCAGCTGAAGTAGGTCAAGGGAATTGATGAGAATATAATTTCTTAGAAGCAGTTCAAGAAAAAATTTCAGTAGCAATACTTGTTGAAACACTATTATGACAATAAGATGCAATAATTCTTTGTGCTTAAATTAGAAAGCATGACCATGGAGGAATTCAAAAATAAATTCGTGGAGCTTTTGAGGTATGTTGAATTCATCAAGGATGAGAAGGTTAAAATTCAAATGTTTTTGAGTGGACTGCCATCATTCTATAAGGATAAAATTTAGTTTGATGAGCCCAAGACTTTAAAGGAAGCCACAAGGAAATCCAAATATTTGTATGATAAAAACAAGGGAAGGCCAACTTTTCCAAAATCCTAGGATGTTAAGAAACAAAGAAAGATTGATTAGAGGAAGAAAGGATTCAAGCCACATTTCTTCAGGAACAACTCATAGTTATATAAACAAGGGTCACAAGAGCAAAGTGAACCTAAGATGACATATTCCTTGGGGAAGAGGCCAATATAGTAGCCCATAAAGTGTTGGGGATGTGAGAGAGACCACATGTATAAAGATCATCCTCACAAGGGAGATAGGATGAGGATTGTGCATGACATTCAGGAAGGTTCTATAGTGGAGGATACAGGTAGGAGCGTGCCAAGGATTTATGCATCCTTGGAAAACATACAAGTAGAGTATCAATCCCACATGATTGAGGTAGAAGGTAAGATTGATAATCATCCCATAGCTATTTTGATTGATTATGGAGCTAGTCATAGCTATATAGTTCCTAATATAGTTGAGATATTTAAATTGAATATATCTAAGCATGAAAAGTCTTAGTTGGTTCAGCTAGACACTGGAACCAAGAGAAGGATAAATGAGCTTATCAAGGATTTCCCAATGAAAATGAAATGAAGTCAGCACTAAGGCATATTTTTACATCATACCTCTTGGGTCATAATTGTTTGATTGGTATAGATTTCTTGGACAAGAATCATGATATCCTAGATTGCCACAACAAGGCCTTTACATGGATTGATGAGGAAGGGAATTTAAGGAAATTTCAAGGTATTCCAAGGCCTATATCCATCAAATATATTTCATCATTGCAACTGAAAATAAGTTTTAGAAAAGGGTTCCAGATATATGCAAAAAATATGGAAGAGTTAGCCAAGGATAAAGTTTCAAATATAGAATATTATGTAGTTTTGAAAGAGTGTGAAGATGTGTTTGGGGAATAACCAGGATTTCCACCAAAGAGAGACATTGAATTCTCTATCAACTTGATTCTTGGGTATTCCCTGATGTCCAAGAATCCCTATATAATGAGCACACCAAAACTAAAAGAGTTGCAGATGTAACTAGAAGAGTAGTTGAAGAAGGGGTACATAATCCCAAGTGTCTCAGATGGGGTGTCCCAATGCTTCTTATGAAGAGAAATGATGGAAATCTAAGGTTTGTATTGACTTTAAATAGTTGAACAAAGTTACCAAAAAGAAAAAAAGTATCCTCTACCAAATATTGGAAAACTTTTTTATCATCTAAAATAAACAAGGATATTTTCCAAGATTGAAATGAGGTCAGGTTATGATTAGGTGAGAACCAGATAAGAATATACAAACAATATGGCCTTCTAGACAAGGTATGGCCATTATGATTTTGTAGTGGTGCCATTTGGGTTTACAATTGTGTTGACTAATTTTATGTGTATGATGAATGGAGTGTTCAAATATTACCTAGACAAGTTTGTTATTGTCTTCTTGGATGATATTATTATCTACTCCAAGATAGAGGAGGGGCATAATAATCATTTGAGGTTGGTACTACATGTGTTGAGAGTCTAGAGAGAACAAATTTTATTCCAAGTTTAGCAAGTGCACTTTCTATCAAAGGAAAATCCACTATTTGGGTGACATTGTCTCAAAGGAGGGCATAGTAGTGGATCCAAAGAAGATTGAGGCAATCAAAGGATTGCCGAGACCAAAGAAAATTTCAAAGGTGAGATAATTTATGGGTCTAGTTGGTTACTACAAGAGATTCATTGAAGGTTTATTCAATATTTCACATCCAATCATTTCATTGCAAAAAAAAGGAATAAATTTTGAATGGACAACCGAGTGTGAAGAGAGTTTCCATCACTTGAAAGGATAATTAACTAGTGCAACTATTTTAAAGATTTCAGATCCGATGAGGATTTTGTTATTTGTACAAATGCATGTAAATAAGGACTTGGTGTAGTCCTTATCCAAAATGGTCATGTCATTTGCGATGAATCTAGGAAAAAACAAAGAGCATGGAAGAAATTATGCTACCCATGGCTTGGAGATTGCAGAATCATGCACTGAAAATGTGGAGGCATTATCACATGGGTAGAAAATTTGAAATGAGGACAAATCATAGTGGTCTGAAATATTTGTTTGAGTAGGAAACACTAAATGCCATAAAAATTAGATGGTTATAATTTCTCAGTGAATATGACATTGACATCAATCACATCAAGGGAAAAGAGAATAAAGTGGTTGATGCAATTAGCATAGGAGGGTGCATGAAATGCATGCTACAACCATTAGTATGTATAGTTCATATTTAAAAAGTATAATTTTGGAAGTTGTATCATTATAGCATCATTATGTGTAAGTTAAAGAAGGATTACAATATGGCAATGTACAACTAAAATTTAAAGACTATAGGATGAAAGATGATAGAATCCTCTTGTACATGAACAAATTTTGTTTTCCTAATTCTCAAGAATTGTCTTGTACATGAACAAATTTTGTTTTCCTAATTCTCAAGAATTGAGATTTTTTTTTCTCAAAGAGATATATAATGTGGCATATGTTGGACATATAGGGTACCAAAATATGATTTTAGTTAAAAGAGGCTAGTATTTTTGGCCTAGAATGAAGAAATATGTAGTTGATTATATAGCTAGATTCATGGAATGTAAAAAGGTAAAGGTTGAGCATATACATTCAACAAAATTGCTACATCCATTTTCCATTCCTAAATGGAAGTGGGAAGTAGTTTATATAGATTTCATCACCAAACTTCCCAGAATAGAAAGGCAACATAATTCCATCATGGTAGTGGTGGACAAGCTTACAAAGGTTGGACATTTTTTACCAATCAAGATGACTCATAAGACAACCAACATTGCATATATTTGTATGAAATAAATTGTTAGGCTACATGGTGTGCCCAAGGAAATAATGTTTGATAGAGATCCCATGTTCACTTCTAATTTTTGGTAAGGGTTGTTTAAAGGATTTGGGACAAATCTAATTTCAACATAGCATATCATCCAAATTCAAATAGGCATACATGTAGGATCAACCGATTAATTGAATATATGATGAGAATGTACATAATGGACAATCCTTCCAAGTGGGAAGACTATATTTATTTGGTTGACTTTGTTTATAACCATGGGTATCCAGCATTGTTGAATATGAGCTTGTTTAAAGCCTTGTATGGTAGAAAATGAAACATGCTAGTGAGTTGGGAAAACCTAGTAGATAGAGCATCATTGGGCCATAGCTACTCAACGAGCTGGAAGAGAAGATGGTAATGAAAAAGAAGAAATCAAATACTAATTAGGAAAATATTTTTTTTTTTGCAGATAAAAGCAGGACACAAAAATAATTTAGAGTGGGTGAGCATGTATTCCTAAAATTAAAGTCTAAAATTAACTCATTGAAATTGAAAAGTTGCTCAAATTTGGCAGCATGATGATGTGGTTTGTTTGTGATTCTAGAGAGGATCGGCCATGTTTCACACATGCTTGCATTTCCTTCATCCATGTGAATTCATAATGTGTTTCATTTGTCTTTGTTAAAGAAGTATGTGCCTGATTCTAACCATGAAATTGATTGGAATATGATCTAGGTAGAGCACAAGGGCAACTTCTAGTTACAACCAATGCACATATTGGATAGGAAGGTCAAGGGGATAAGTAACTGAGCCATAGACTTGGTAAAGGTATAGTAGAACTACTATGATCTTAAAGATGCCACGTGGGAGCACTAGGAGGTCATGCAGAAGGAGTACCCACAATTGTTTGTAAATTTCAGGGAAATTTGAATGTACATTTTTATATAAATGTTTAAAGACTCCATTAGTGCAACTGGAGCTCCTAGAGCCACAACTCAAAGAATTCCTATCTAGCCTGTGTTCGAGCCCTTAAAGGGAAGGAGGGAAGTCTGAGGGATTGCAAATAAAAGAAGGGGGTCCACTTCATTGGGTTGTGTAAGCTAAGGGAAATGAGAGTTTGTTGGTTGAATTTTATAGGATCTATTAAAATGTGAAATTATTAAGTATTGAGATGTAAAATTATGTATGTATACATGTACACTTATATGGTGATGTGTACTAGGGACAATGGAAAAATAAGGGTGAGGAGAATGTAAACCCACAGTTTGGATCCACGTATTAGAAATGTATATTTGTATATATGATGAATGGCTACGGTTCAAGCAATGTAATATGTACACATTGTGCATGGAAAGTTATAAAAATAAAATACACCGCTATTTACAGATGGGAAAGAAGAGAGTCATGGGGGGATATGATTCCATAAGAAAGGGGGATAAAGGGTGGTTTGAAGGGACTCCACATGCATAGAACCCTATGCCACCTCCATAAATAATTTTTTTCATTAATTGTTTACCTCCTTTAACTTCTTAAAACCAATCATTGAATGTATGTAAAAGGTTGGTGGAAGAGAAATCTCACCTAGTTATGGAAGCATGTGATAAGTACACTCATGATGGAAATTGTATCATTGAATGCATGTACAAGTTTGGTGGTAAATATTTATATCACATATTCACTATAACATGTGCTTAGTACAATCATTTTAGGGAATTGCGAGAGTCAAATATGCATGGGAGAGAAACAAAAGGGAAATTAAAATAGAAAGAGGAGAGGTGATTTCAGGTATAGAAGAAGAAAGGAAAAATAGAGTTTGGTGCTGGAAAATAAGAGGAATCCATATTATGTATGAAAAGAGACATTAGAGGGAGATGGTATTTACATTGAGAACTAGGTTGTCATGAGTATGGGGAGTTCTTGTTGAAAACTTACTCGACAACACATGAAAATGCTACCGTGAGGACTCCATTTTACAACTTGGATAATTATGTCCAGTCTGTGTTGGATCCCTAGAGAGGATGAGGATTGTAAGACTGCAATGCATCGAAGAAAATCATGTCCTTTGGGTTGTGCATATTGATGGGGGAGAGAGATGGGTGGTTGGAATTGTTGCAGGAGACACATCACTGTGGAATTTACTAGGTATTGGGTTGTTTGAGTGGACAATAGCCAACCATAAGAGTCATTCATGCTTGTGGACTCATAGCTGCAAGTCATGGGTGGCCTGTTGTAGAGAGAAATAGGCAACAATGCCTATGGTTGGGAGGAATGTCGAATGTCTGTAGCTAGTTATGTAATATTTCATAAACATACGTGTTATGGTCACTATTATTATTTACCATGTTAATAATGTACCTGAATGTTGTGTTTATTTTATGTTCTATGTGTTTAAATGCTACTATGATTGAGTAATAGTCTACATTTATAATTCTAGAGGTTAATGATAGTTGCATGGGTCTATATGTCATACTGCATGTATTAATTTAAAAATTGGTATCATAGTTTCGTCAATTTGGTTTATTAATGGAAATTCCAAGTACCTTGTATCCTCCAAAGGGTGTTGAGTACACAAAAGGGAAGACAACCTTAACAATGAAGAGGAAATTGGATCCATGGAGAGATGGCACAATATGAGCCATGTGAGGAAGACCAAAATAATGAAATAGGAGGTCTTCTTTATTTTTCCACTCCACATCATGGGTTGATGGGACAAATAGATCCTCCTTCCAAGAAGAAACATGGATAGGATTGAAGCCAACAAAAAACCATATAGTTTTGGGGTCTTTCGAGTGCACAAGCAAAGGCTACTTGAAAATGAAGAAATAAGAGGTTAAGGAGGGACATACTAATGCAACATCATAGAAGTAGAACCTTGACTATGAGGACGAGTAGAGAAACATATCCTAGGAAAGTAGAAAGTATTGTAATCAAGGTACTTAAGGAAAAATATCTCAATAGATTTGAGAGAAGGGAAACCAAAAGAGAGAAAGGAAGAGAGAGAGATATAGAAGAAGAGGAATCCATATTTCAAGCGAGAGGAAGGGAGGGGGAGAAAGGAGAGAGACTTCATTCAATATAAGGGAGGGTCGATGGAACATGCTACCATAAGGATAAAGGAGAGAGTGGAGTCTCCACTTAGATTTAGGGAAAAATCAATAAAACCTCAGAAAGAGAAAGAAAAGAAAAGAGAAGGAGATAAGGTCAGTATATTAATTAYGATTATACTCTTAATTATTTATGTAGGGTTGTGGATTAATTAGGGTACTTTGATTAGAATTAATAAWATATATATAATAACTATTAATAACAAATTAATAAATGGAACTAAACTAAACTAGGGATAACTTACTAATCTCATTTTTTGAGTTAATCAACCTAAGTGCTAGAAATGAAAGAGAGGAGAAATGGAAACAACTCACATAGAGAAAACTAATGTAGGTGTTGAAGCTACTTGAGATAAAGATGATATTTGTGATAAGCCTCCAAGAGATCATTCCATCTTCTGAATGAACCTTTATATGTGTTAAAATTTTAGAAGTTACAATTATCTTCTTTAACATTCATAAACAATTGCATGTAATAGGATCAATGAAAGATAAACAATCAGAGACACAAGATATATCCTAGGAAACCCTCGTGGGGTAGAAAACCAAGCAATCAATTTTTCAGTATAGGTTCCTTCAACCAGTATAATTTCACATTATAGCTCTCCACAAATAGACCAAGACAATGATACCAAAGACCAAGAAACCAAGATCTCCTACATTAGACCTTCCTTKCTATGCTCCAAATACACAAGAGAAGGCGAGTTGTGTGTGTGTACAAATGAGAGGAACTCAACCTCTATTTATACTGGGGATKATTTTAAGGATGRAATTTTATATTAAAATGTAGAAACGTGGGCTAATATTACTAGTCCTTAATATGAAAATTGTAAAATGTTTGGCGATAAATTTGTAAAAATATTCAAATTCACATGGATTTTTATATAGTTTCAATAAAATTTTGGCAATTTTTAGGGTAAAATAATTTTATTCTATGGAATTTGGGCGAATCACTTTTATAAAAAATGGAAATTGGCAAATCGGTTTTTGGGAAAAACAATGGAAAATTATCCCATTTGCAAAATTTATCCCCTAAAATCATCTATGATTTATACACATAATTGACTCCCGAAAAGACGCAACCCTAAGAGGGGTTGTTTTTACTTTTACAATAAGGATAACAATAAAATACTAATTTCTTTTGAGCCAATTTATACAATAAGATTACAATAAACTTCTAGAGGTTTGACCAATATAAATACAAAAGAATATTTTATGTAATTACATCAAAATATCAACACTCCCTCTTAACTAGGAAGGTATTCTTTGTTTCCACACGAGCTCATGACCATTGATTGTTGAACATGTGAATCTATACATCATTGGATATACATAGTACAACATGACTTCACAACCAATGCATCCAAGGCTTGTGGGTAGCTCTCAAATAGCTTCAATATGTCACCATGACATCCACTACCCCGCAATGCATTTGTACCTCATAATGTGCACCTCTGTGACTTCACAACCAATGAATCCAAGGTATTTTGGTAGATCTCAAATAGATACAACATGTCCCCAGTACATCCACAACCCCACAATGCATTTGTACCTTGTTACTCCCTCTAAAGAGGGACCACACCAAGCTTATCCCCCAAGTGCTCAAACTTCGTCCTCAACAGTGGCTTGGTCAACACGTCTATAACCTGCTCCTTGGTAATCATCTACTAGAGCCTCACTGCTCCACTCTGCACCATAGCCCTAATATAGTGATATTTGATCTCAATATGATTTGACCTAACATGGAACACCAGATTCTCTAACAACTTCATGCAACTCTGGTTGTCACACCAAATGAAGGTCACCTCTAGTTTGAGACCAAATAATCGAGATAGTAGCCTTTGAAGCCACACTGCTTCTATACATGCTGCACATGCTACCACATATTCAACCTCATCCATACTGAGTGCTACACATGAGTTATTCCTACTGCTCCACGAATCCATAATTGAGCCTAGACTGAAGCAATATGCTGAAGTATTCTTCCAATCAGGAATACTACCATCCCAATCTAAATCCAAATATCCATAAAACCTGAACTCATGGTATGTCACATACCTGAGACGATAATCCAACGTACACTTAAGGTAACTCATCAAATGTTTTTTTGCGACCAAATGAACCTTCCTGGACTGCTCCATATACTAACTCAGGGTGTTCACAAAAAAACATATATATGGTCTCATGTTCATCAAGTACATCAATGAACCCACCATATTCATGTACAAAGTAACATCCACAGTATTTGAGGTCATATCCTGCAACAAATTCATATTTGATACAATATGTGTATCCATTGCCTTGCAATACAACATCTTGAACCTCTTTAGGATTTGCACTGCATACTTCCCTTGATTGAGAAATATATCATCCTATCTCTGCCATAACTCGAGACCCAAAATGTAATGCATCATCCTGAGGTATTTCATATTAAACTCAACATCCAATTTTCTCTTACACTCTGAGATGATATTTTCCAC
Source organism: Picea sitchensis (assembly GCA_010110895.2). Lineage (NCBI taxonomy): Eukaryota > Viridiplantae > Streptophyta > Pinopsida > Pinales > Pinaceae > Picea > Picea sitchensis. Next base: position 10,509 of record SNQJ01S0004698.1, on the reverse strand, counting down.
ACCTGTTAGAAATAGGTCATCCACATACAATAGTAGTATTAACAGACCATCATCCAAAACCTTAAAGTAAACGTTAGGATCTGCATTGCTCTTTGTAAATCATAATCTTGTTAGAAAATTGTCGATCTTGCCATATGATGCTATGGGTGTCTTCTTTAATACATATAAACCCTTCTTCAATCTACAAACATGCATCTCCCTATCATGTACCTCAAACCCTTGGGGATGCTCCACACATACTCTTTTATTTCACCATTCAATAAGGTTGTCTTCACATCCATATGATGCACCTTCCATTTCATTGTTGTAGCCAATGAAATTATAGTCCTGATCAAGGTATATCTCGCCATGGGATAAAATGTCTCCTTATAGTAGAATTCCCTCCTTCTGAGAGAATACTTGAGCCACAAATCTATCCTTATACTTTTCAATACTTCCATCAACTGCATGTTTCATCTTGTAGATTCATTTTGAACTTACTACTGATTTCTCCTTTGGTATGGGGACCACATCCTAGACATCATTATTTACTATGGACTAGTATTCCTCCCCCATGTCATCCTTCCATACCCTATTTTATGTATCCTCTTCATAACTAGACGATTTTTCATCCATGATATCACACAAACATGCCACATAGTTGGAATACGGTTTCAGCTTCTTACTTTCCGTGAGATAATTTTCTGGGGCACCATATCTTTCTGCATCTTTGATGTGCTCCTGTGCCCAATATGGTCTTATCTTGCAAGAAGGCATATTTGTTGGTCTTTGAGGTTATGCCATGTCATTATCCTCATGAATGAATTCATCTGGTTCAACTGCTTTGGAACTCTAGTAACTTCATTCTCCTCCTCATGAACCTCTTTTGCACAGTCTTGTTTTAATTTGTTGAAAGATGTACTCTCATCGAAGGTGACATCTCAACTAATCTCAACTTCCATTTACTGGGAATATATATCCCATATGCCTTCGATGTGTCATTGTAACCAATAAATATGCCATTATTTTCAGATGGATCCAATTTTGTCCTCTTTTCCTTCGGGACATGCACAAATATGGGACAACCAAATATCTTTAGATGGATGACTTCCATCTTCTCTCCTAAAAACATCTCCTCTATTTTCTTGTTTTCAAGTACTTTGTGGGGACTTGTGTTTTTCACGTACACTATAGTCTTTTCTGCTTCTTCCCATAGATGCATAGGTAGATCTTTATCATGGATCATATCCTTCACTGCTTCCATGATCGTCTGATTAGTCCTTTCTACTACTCCATTCTATTCAGGATTGTAGGGATTAGAATGATCCCTCTTAATCCCAACTTCCTTTCAATATTCTTTGAATTCCTCTGAAGTGATTTATGCTCCATTATCTAATCGCAAGGTCTTTATCTTTTGCTTTGTCAGGTTTTCTACCAGTGCCTTAAATTATTAGAATTTTCCAAACACTTCATTCTTTAACTTCAACAAATAGATCCATGTTTTACTTGAGTAATCATCAATAAAAGACACATAATATACATACATCCTTAGTCATGTTTTTGACATCGATCCACACACTTCTGAGTGCATGATGTCCAATACACTTTTGGCTCTGCTATCACTAATGGGAAAGGAGTGCTTCACATTCCTTCCTTGTGCGCAAATTTTTCACATGTTGTTTGGTTTTACCAGGATCTATGGTATTCCCATCACCATCTAAATCACACTCAGTAGGGCCTTGTAATGTAGGTGAGAAAATCTCCTATGTCATAATTCACTGGGATTCACAATTCACGAATTAATGTTGAATATGATCTTCCTTTCAATTTGTAGAGTCCTCCCTATTGAACTCCAATCACCACATCATCATCAAAAGTATTCTTTTTAGGCCACATAATAACTTATCCATCAAAAAATTCAACTCTGTAACCCTTCTCATCCAATGTTGAAATCAAGAGAAGGTTCTTCTTCAATCCAGGAACATAGAGAACTTCCTTCACCTTAATTGGCTTTCCTGAGTCTAACTTACAGGAGGATTCTCCTACTCCTTTTATCATATACTGATAGGAATATCCCAATTTCACCTTGTGCGGTGAACCCTTATGAGTAAGGTTAGATAAGGAGTCTTTATAACCTGTAATTTTCTTGGAAGCACCATTATCCACCAGCCAAATGTCACTTCCATGAGTGACAGTTCCTGTAAGGGTTGAGATAAGAACATACTCCTCATCACTTGATTCATATTCCTTTGCAACCTTCTTAGGTGGCTCATTATATTCAGATGTATGAACATGATGCCTTTTACCTCCTTTCTTTTCCCTTGGTCTCTGAATGAGGGAACAATTCCTAGCAACGTGCCCCATTTTCTGACAACAGAAACATATGATATTTGGGTTATTTCTTCGGCCCTTCTGAAACTACTTGGGTGAGAAGGTTTTTTTCTTTCTCTTTCCTTTCTTAGTGTGGGTTTCTAGGGATTTATCATCATCTCTCATCTTATATTCTCTTGTTTTCGTCCTTGCTTCTTCTTGGTTGCAATATTCCCATAGCCTATTGAACTTGGGTAGCTTCCTTCTTGAGCTTATCCCTTGAATAAATGCATCCCATGACCTTGGGAGGCCATTCAAGGTGGTCATCACCATTTATTATCCATTCACTGTATCACTAATGGATTCTATATGATCCTTGATATGGTTCACTCTTGAGAAGTAAGAGTGGATGGTTTCTGAATTTTTCATCCTCACGTTCTTTAACTGAGTTCTCAAGGTCATTCTTTGGTTGATGTTGGTTCCTTCAAACAGTAAGGTTAAGGCATCCATCATTTATTTTGGAGTGAATAATGATGATATGTGATGAATAAGATGGTCCTTAATGGAGTCTACAATAATCCTCTTTTCTTTGACCATATCCTTCTTGTCCTTTTCTTTAGCCTCATCTCCCTCTGGTGCTGAAACCTCAAACTTATTTAGATAATGTTCTTATAGGAGGAGGGATAATATGTACCTATAGGATTTGAAGTTTTCATCTCCCTTCAACTTCTCATCAATCTTGGTTCTGGTAGTCATCCTGCCCCTAAATCACAAATTCTAGATTCTGAAGATCTGATCCAGGGAAAATATGCGCTCCACTAGGGTGAATTTATTGGTGGTCTCGTCTTGTCATACAACCACTCTTATTAATAAAAATGAATCCTTTTGTATTCTATATTTGTGAAATGTCTTCTGTTTAGGCATGCTCTTATACCATGTTAAAATTTTAGAAGTTACAATTATCTTCTTTAGCATTCATTAACAATTGCATGTAATAGGATCACTAAAAGATAAACAATCATAGAACACAAGATATATCCTGGGAAACCATCATGGGGGAGAAAACGCAACAACCAATTCTTCAGTATAGATTCCTTCAACTAATACAATGTCATATTATAGCTCTCCACAAATAGATCATGACCAAGACACTAAATACCAAGAAACCAAGACCTCCTATGCTAGACCTTCCTTTCTATGCTCCAAATACACAAGAGAAGATGATTTGTGTGTGTGTTGGAGAAGGAAATTTTGGGAGTTAAGCGTAGTAAGCGAGGTAGAATGGACCAAAGGAAACAATGTGTGTCAGGAAAGAAGGAAAATTAGCATGAAAAAGGGAAACTGACGTAGTGGACTAGAAAAGAAGGAATATCAGTGCAAGGAATGGTTGGATCGAAGACCAACTATGCAGAAGAAAGCTAGAAAGTGGGCAAGTGGAGTCCACTTATAATAAGGGTTTTTGAGTAATAATGTAAGAGTTTTTACCCATTTTGTATTACAAATAGAATATGTATGAGGTGTTAAGTTTTGAGCTATTATTACATTTCTTTTCAATTTACTAGATAACAATAGCATAGGTAAGATCACTGAGAGAAACACAATCACAATATACACAACATTTATCCTAGGAAACCCTCACGGGGAAGAAAACCCAACAAAAAATTCCCTAATATAGATAGCCAATACAATGCCAAGACAATAAACCAAAACACTAGAGAATATCCAATACTGAGAAATGTGCCTCTCTCCTCCTTCTTCTCCCTATTGAAGCTACTAAACTTGTGCACTTGATGAGTGAATGAGTGAATGAGATAATGAGGTGCTAGCCTCCTTTATTTATACTAGCTAGCAAGTGCTGGAAATGTGTCTCTTCACTAGGCACAGACAACTTCTCTTCTTAGTGGTTAAAACCACTTTAATTAGGCCTGGGGGATGACTTCTTAATTTGCATAATATAAATAGGGTTTGACCAATCCACAAAAGGGGATTTGGTCAAGTACAAATCCTAACATGATCAATCCACAAAAGGGGATTTGGTCAAGTACGAATCCTAACATGATCAATCCACAAAAGGGGATTGATATGATGAATAATAACTCAATAATAAATATAATATTCTTTGTAGTTACAATATTTCAACACTCCCCCTTAACAAGAAGGGTATTCTACATCATCATCAAGAGAGAGAGAGGGAAGAAACATAAACAATATCTGGAACACTGACTGGCATATCTATAAATCATCAGATTTTTTTTTCTCATCATCAATATCATCATCCACAACAAGGAGATGGAATGGAATCAACATGGATTAGTATAACACTAATATATCATCATCATCATTAACAACACAAGGTTGATACAACATGAACATCAACAACATCACAACACGAAGGCTAGAGAATCATCAACATTAGCACTAAGCTAGAAATCTTCAGCATGAAGTTGGCATCTCATCAACATCAACACTAAGTTGGAAATCTTCAGCACAAAGTTGACATCTCAACAACATCAACACGAAGCTGGAAATCTTCAACATGAGGCTGGCATCTCAACAATATCGGCACAAAGTTGGAAATCTTCAGCACGTGGCTGGCATCTCAACAACATCAAGACGAAGCTGGAAATATTCAACACAAGGATGGCATCAACACTACTCCCCCTTTCGAGGGAATTCCTTTCGGACTATACCATGATTGTCTCAAAAGTGCTCAAACTTTACATGAGATAGAGGCTTGGTCAAAAAATATGCAACTTGCTTATCCATGATAACATAATGGATCTTTATGGCTCCTCTCTGCACCATATCATGAATGTAATGATATCAAATTTCTATGTGTTTTGACTTGTCATGGAACACATGGTTCTATGTTATTTTTATGCAACTTTGGTTATCACATAGAATCACGGTTGCTTCCATCTCTAGATCAAATAGACCTCTCAACAACTTCCGAAGCCATATGGCTTCACAACTGGCAGAACATGCAACAATGTATTCCACTTCTGTCGTGATGAGAGTAACACTTGATTTCTTTCTACTCTGCCATGAGATCATGGCTGATCCCAGAATGAATCAACATCCTAAGGTGCTCTTTCTATAAGAGACACTTCCAGTTTTATAAAAACAGGACCATGGAGCAATAAAATAAAACAAATGCGGAAATAAAATACAGAAGATACACAATACAATAGAGACACAGATATATGTGGTTCACCTAGTGTTGGCTACGTCTACCAGAGAAATTGTCAGGTCCTTCCTTTATTATTATCTATCAAATGAAGGGATACAACCTACAACAAACCCGTTGTAACTTCATCTTCTTTCTCTCGCAGTATCCTATCTCAGAATATAATATTCTCCATAATGAATAGCCGTAATACATTTCCCTCATAACATAGGGTTTCATTCTAAGGAAAAAAACCCTAACATAATTTCTACCGTTAGATCCACGACCTTATAATGAACGATCGATATTTACAATGAAATTAAAATACACATTTACAAGGCAATTTTTCCTCCGGGGGCCCGCTTTCCCCTGGACCCCACAGAAGGGTTAACCCCCCTATGCACTCCCCCTCGTGGAAGAGTGTACATACTTTTACGGTGTAAATACTTCATGGGATATAAACACAGCTGGAAAAAAAAGACCTCTGAATCAGGAAGATAATCAGGCTCCACAACCAACAATCTTCCACTTGGAGACTGATCTCGACAACTCCACCACTGTTGTATATGATGGACTTTGAACCTTCTTAGACCTGGAAAATTTATTATCTTCATCTTTATTATTGAATACCAACTGAAACTAAGCAAGAACTCAATTTATCCCTGGTTACTCCCTTTGTTAACATGTCTGCAAGATTCTGGCTAGTGTGTATCTTTTCCAACTTCAAATGTCCATCTTCCAAGATGGATCGTATGAAATGGTACCTCAACTGTATATTATTTGTCTTCAAATGGAAGGATGAGTTCTTTACAAGATGAATGTCACTCTCACTGTCACAACACAACATGTTATTCTCCTAATTCTTCCTCAATTCCTCCATAAACCTCTATAACCAAATCATCTATTTACTAGCCTCTGTATCAACAACATACTATGCCTCTGTTGTTGAAAGTGAAACAACCTTTTTCAATTTAAAAATCCAACTTATTGTTGTTCCACCTATAGTAAAAAGATACCCTGTGGTGCTCCTCCTCCTGTCTTTATCACCTGCCATATCTGAATCAACATATCCCTGTAGAAAAGTGTCTGATCCTCCAAAACATAATGCATGAGTATCACTACCACTCAAATACCTGAGAATCCACTTTACTGTCTCCCAATGTTCTTTACCTGGAATGTTCATATACCTTCTCACAACTCCCACTGCATGTGCAATATCTAGTCTTGTGTAAACCATTGCATACATCAAGGTGCCAACTGTTGATGAATAAGGGACCCTGAACATGTATTCTATCTCCTGTTGTGTCTTGGGACACATTTCCTTAGTTAATTTGAAATGGCTAGCTAAAGGTGTACTAAT
>SNQJ01S0004697.1:379304-399196 GCA_010110895.2 Picea sitchensis | reverse complement strand
AGAACCAAACATCAATATAGCATAGAAAAACCTCAGGAAAAGTACTCAACACCTTGAAAAAGAGATAATTTCAGATAATAAGCCTCTTCGAGGGGGCAACCTCCTTTTACCCCATTTAAATGTTCAATTCCAAGATGATTCAAAATGAAAATGTCTCCTTGGTATATATAGGAGACTAGGAGGTATAATTACAAATAATGGCCTAAAGCTGACATAATTAAAATAACATTACTAATCTAAATTACAACTAATGGCCTAAAGACGACATAAATAAAATAGCATTACTAATCTAATATGTCCCAATTAAGGGGTAATGAGCCAATATTAGGGCTTAACAGAGATATGATCCATTGCTTCTTGATGCACCTCCTGATGATCTATACCTACAAATAAAACCGTGTACAATCCACTAGATTCAATCTAGCTCTGATACCACGTACAATTCCTGTAGAAACCCTGATAGATCTAGAATTCTAATTAAATTGAACACGAACAATTTGTTGATATTCAAGAGATGAGAGAAAGTTTTTGCTCCATAAATCAGAGAATTATATTAATCCGAAATGAATATACATGAGCAACCATCCTCAAAAAAGAAGAGAGGAGGTGAATATATAGAATTTCCAACATAGAAATTCTAGTCAAAAAAAGCTAGAAATAGCTAAAATAGGTGTCATAAGCTAAGGGAGACCACATAGTTCGAAATAAACCACTAAAGATACATGTCACACACTCACAAGAATCAACTGATGTGGATTATCTCACTTAAGGTCACTTAATTGACAAGAGAAGTAGTTCTAACTCAGTGAACTGACCCAAAAAAACAATTACTAATAATAGTAAAGGAAAAAATCATTAATTAAGGAATAAATATCTCACTCAAAGAGGAGGTGTGCATTCCCCAATAATGGATGAGTTTTGCATGGGGTATTTGGAATAAATCAAGGATAAATCAAGAATAAATTAAGAAAAATCAAGAACTCGGAGTTGAGTCTTGATCTAAAATTAGCAGTTTTCCCTAAAATCTAGTGATGAGGTGCCCTTCTTCTCTATGTGGTAAAATTGGGTGAAATAAAGTGTAAATGAATGTATTAACCAAGATCTAGGAGTCTAAGCTAGGTATAAACTAATGTAAGTTAGGGATATGCTCCAACAAAGTGCAAGTTCAACAAGTATCTCCAAAGACACCTAGAAAACGAGTACAGAAGAATCATCCTTCAGATCAGATTATTGGAAACAAAGATGTAAGAGTTAAGACTAGAAGAAAAATCTGTTCACTAGAACAAACACACCTAGAACTCTTATCTACAATTGAACCAAACTGTTTTGAAGAAGCCAGCAAGGATGAATTTTTGAATAAGGTCATGGATGAAGAATTGGATCAAACAGAGAAAAATGACACTTGGGAATTGGTTCCAAAACCAAAGAATAAGAATGTGATCGGCACAAAATGGGTTTTCAGGAATAAATTGAATGAATATGGGCAGGTGACAAGGAACAAATCTAGATTGGTATGTAAAGGATATGAACAGATTGGAGGAATCGACTTTGAAGAGACATTTTCCCTAGTTGTCAGAATGGAAGCAATTTGTTTGCTTTTAGCTTATGCATGCTCCAAAAATGTTAAATTATATCAAATGGACGTAAAATCATCTTTTCTGAATGGGGAACTTGAAGAAGAAGTCCACATTGAACAACCAGAATAATTTCAGTTGTCAAAGAACACAGACTATGTATGTAAATTAAAGAAGGCCTTGTATGGTCTAAAACAGGCTCCTAGAGCATGGTACTCCAGACTAGATAAGTATTTGTAGCAGGAAGGGTTCAGAAAATGAAGTGCATACAACAACCTCTACATCAAGGTAAGTCAAGGTAATATTTTGTTAATTGAAGTTTATGTTGATGATATTATTTTTGGTAGTGATGATGACAGGTTAAGACAGAAATTTGCAAAAGATATGCAAAATGAATTTGAAATGTCATTACTTGGAGAACTATCCTTCTTTCTGGGACTTCAGATACATCAAAGAAATCAAGGAATTTTTATTTCTCAAACCAAGTATATCAGAGAAATGTTAAAGAGGTTTGGAATGGAAGATTGCAAACCATTTATCACTCCCATGCAAACCAGTTGTAAGTTGAGCAAAGAAGATAATTCAAAGTCTACAGATCAAAGGAAATATAGGTCAATGGTTGGCAACCTACTATATGTGATAGCATATAGACCAGATGTAATGTAGGTAGTTGGACAGGTGGCACTATTTAAAGAAGCACTGAAGGAATCACATGTATTAGCAGTAAAGAGGATCTTCAAATATCTCGAAGGAATAGAAGAGTTTGGATTATGGTATCCAAAAGGAAAAGATCTATCGCTTATTGCCTACACAGATGGATATTGGCTAGGGTGTATTGATGACCGATAAAGCACCAGTGGAGAAACGTTCTACTTATGTGAGTGTTTGGTATCATGGCTAAGAAAGAAACAATCATTGGTATCTCTATCTATAGTTGAGGCAGAGTATATTGCAGCAACAACATGTTGTACACAGGTTCTTTGGATGAAACAAACTTTGAAATATATATAGGTTGATTATGATGAGCCCATTCCAATATATTGCGATAATACAAGTGCCATCAGTATCTAAAAAAACCCGGTGATGCACTCCAAGACTAAGCACATTCCAATCAAGTATCACTTTCTATGGGAATAGGCTGCAGAAAAGAATATCAGAGTTAAGTATGTGGGCACAAAAGAACAAGTGGAAGACATATTTACAAAACCAATTCCATGGGAAGCCTTTGAATATCTTCGCCAAAGATTTGGAGTTATTTATACTCCAAAAATGAATGATTTTTGAATGCTTATATTATATGTCTTAGATGTACATGATGAAGCATCATAAGAGGATAGCTTGTCAGGGGGAGAAACCTTGGATGGAAAGATACCTTTTCCATTGATGAAAAAGGGGGAGAGATTTATCAGTTACAAAGGATAGAGGCATGGTTCCAGGAGGAGAAAATTTATCAGATGCAGAGGACAGAAGCATGGTTCCAGGGGGAGCATGAGTGATATGGTTTTAGTGTTGCATCAGATTGTTTCCATCATTTCCAAAGGGGGATATTGTTTCCATCATTGGATCGAGAAATTGCATCTAATCGATTTGGTGCCAAAAAAATATCTTAGAATTCACGTAATGGTAGAAAATGATAAGATATGGTGGCTAAAAATATAGATATATTTACAATATTTGAGGATATGATCGGTCAAACCTGGTCCTTAAATTGAAAGGTCATAGTATCCCATCCGGTCATATACCAATTCTATTGGAAATTGCTAAAAACGTTTGATGCCCCCTTCTCCCTTTAAGTTTAATAATTTTTTTCTCAAGGAAGAGGAGTAAAAAAGTATAGTTTTATCAATATGGAGGCCCTTAGTGGAATATGACATAAGTCCCCTTATGCATCAGTTCACTCTTTTGTCAGAAGTCGAATCTCAGATAGGGGAACTATTGATCGATAGAAATGAATGGAATCTTTTATATAAGGAGGAAGTATCCCTTTGTGATCTCATGAAAAAAATGAGTATTTACTTGATTATGAAGAAGATCAATGACATCTTAAAAGAAGAGGAGTATGGTTGAAGGCAACAATAAATATAAATTTTTTCATAAATATACAAGCCAAAGGGAAATCTCAAATTCCATTCTAGAAATTAAGGACTCTAATGGACGACTAGTTTCCTCCTTTAAATAAATTGCTAATGTTGGTAAGGTTTTATTCTATATCCTTTTCGTAGAGCCCTTTGGATGTCCTATCATTGAAATATTGAAGGCTATAGACCTTTTTCCAAAATCTATAACTAAGGAAATGAATGTATCTCTTCAAGAATAGATCTATGATAAAAATATTCTTTCAATGTTGTCCCCTTTTCAAAAAATAAAGAGCCCAGGTCTCAACGGGTTGACTGTTGAATTCTTCCTTGGATTTTACAATTTGCTAAAATATGATCTTTTAAAAGTGGCTTAAATATTATCTCAAAAGCATGGTAAAATATTGAGATCTTTCAATTATACATATCTTGTGCTAATCCCTAAAAAATACACATTTTGAGGACTTATGTCCCATATATTCTTCCAATTTTATCTATAAACTCATATGCAAAATTGTTTCCAATCAATTAAAGCCAATTATAGCTATTTTCTCTCTAAAGAGAAATATGGATTCCTTAGTAAAGGACAAATTCATGACACTATTTCTATCACTCATGAAGAATTGCACTCTATCAAGACCACTAATATTCCATTCTTAATCATGAAATTAGACATATCTAAAGAATATGATAAGGTCAGCTATACATTTTTTTGACTCTCTTTGATTAAGATGGGCATGAATATAAACACAACCAATTAGATCATGGAAATCAATTCCTCTTCTTTTGTTGTTTTAATTAATGGTTCATCATCCTATTTGTTTCGATATTATAGGGGAATATGCTAGGGATTCCCTTTGTCTTTGTTCATATTCTTATTTTTTTCATAAGGATTCAACTTATTGATAAAATAGGCTCAAAGCACTAGGATATTAAAAGCGCTCAAAATCATTTCCTCTAAAATTCTTTCCCATATAATTTTTGTTGATGATGTAATTTTATTTGGTGCAAGTTTTGATCGAGGTAGATATGGGTGGCCACCCACCTATTCCAATTGAATCACATACATATGTCATCTTGAAAGTTTGGTTTTCTATCTTTTCGGGTCCTAAACTTATGGGTCCATTTTGAGGCCTTAAACGACATATTTTGGGCCTGCCACACTCACAATGTAGACAAATTTAGAGTGTGACAACATAATGTGTATTCCTTGGATAGATATTTCAGATGGTATGTCGTGCGCCTAAAAGGAAGAGCGCATGAAAAATTTATGACCCCTGAACTTGATGTACCAACTTACCCCAACAGGGCCCACACGACTTTTGGCACATCATCTCCTAGGGTTATAGTTTTGGATGTCTAGGGTTTTGGAATTCATTTTTGATGTAAATATACCTTTAGAGCCTCATTGTACTCATCTTCTTGTGAATGAGCATAGTCATGATATCCCTTATTAGAGATAATCCACCACCATTCTAGAAAGCTTGTTTTAGTTTGCATTTTACAATTTCAACATATTTATTTATGAAATAGAAGCCATGTTTTAATATATCTTTGTTATTATTCATTGTATATATGTGTTAATAATATAAATCTGTATTCATTTTGTTCTAGTCATAAAATTCATATCAATGGTATTAGAGTGGTCTACTCCTTGTCGTTCTTAGTGCATGTCCTTGACGAGGTCATGGTACACAGAGTTGCGTCTCGAGCTTGTTTCTATTGAGGACAAGAGCTCGCGTACACCCAAGAAACCTTCCATGGAAAGAGAAAATAAACATGATGGGATAGGAAATGTTTTCAAACTGTTTATATAGGAATCTCTCGTGAAACCGAGGAATGATATGATGGATATTTTTGTGCAAATCCTTCAACAAATACCAACATGTGGTGCATCTTCCTCGAGCGGAGCTAGGGCCCCCTTTAAGGTATAGATAAAATTGGATATTCCTATATTTGAAGTTAAGATAGATGCAAATGTTGTAGACAAATGGTTGACTATGCTATAAGGGTATTTTTTTGTCCATAATTTTTCCAATAGATAAAATATTACAATTGTTCTCCTCAAAGTCACCCCCCATGTTAATATTGGTGAGAGACTTTCTATGAGAAAAAGGAAATAGAGGAACCCTCATTATTTACAGTTGCAATCACCTGGGATTCCTTCAGGGATGTTATTAAGGAACAATACTTCTTTGTTGGAAGTTATGATGACTGATATACAATATGGACCACACCCCAATAGGAAAGAGACCAAACAGTGCTAGAGTTCACAAATGCCTTCCATACCTTGTGCACCAAGCTAGGTATCAAATATTCTGAGAGACATTTGGTGCTCAAGTACTGTGGTGGTCTGCATAAATATTGTAACATACCCATCCACCCACAGGCTAGGGAATGCTACCTTCAATCCCACCCTTGGACTTCGTACTCCCATTGATACCTTCTCTAATTAATAACCACGCACAAGATACAAGATTTAATGAGATGCACAACAATACCCAGCAAGCATGCATAATCTAAGAATTAGTTAAACGATAATTAAAATACATAGCAGAATACAATCATACAAAGATAATAATATCACAACAGAGAGCACTTATCTTTATAAAAATAGTGAAACCAATTGGCTACAGACCAAGGATGTTCCACCTAATTGTAGACACCACTGCTCCAAATCTCAACAGTAGTGTCACCCTCAAGCTAGGGATATGAATCCACAAGAACGGTTCAAGAATGTACTTGCATTCACAAACTAGTCATCTCTCAAGCTCTCATAGGTTTCCCAACACCCACAACAATTCCAATACCTAAATCTGTTCTCCCTAGCCCGTTTCGCCCCAAGAGAATGGACCTCCACCCTTCTCTGCCACGCAGTTCCTTAGGCAATCATTCTCCTTTTTACCAATGCCTACAACATAGTTGGTATAGAATATCAATGATGGAACTCTCTGGACTCACAGTTGTGGGAAAAATAGGGCACAGGCCAATGCATCTCAGACACCCAAGCCCCAGGTATGGCTGGAATGCACCAATGACCATTACAACCAACTAGCCATGGCTAATTCTCCAGCAGTTCGTTTCCCTTTCCCCCAAGACAAGACATGGATCAGGATGAAATCAATGTTCATGTAAGTGATTACATGGAAGTGTGTGAGGGAAAGAATGAGATAACATAGAGGCGAAGGATCGAATGAGCCAACAATCAATCCCACAATCAGACCAGGAATGGGTTTAAGTATTTTCGTGGGGAAATAAAAAACCTTCTCGCCTTCCCCAAGAATCTCACGTAATTGATCCCCTTCTCTTAGAAATAAAGGCAATTAACAAAGGAATAAATGTTTATCCCCTCAATCCCCCTCTCTTGTGGAATCATATCCACCTATAACTCTATTTTGTGTTCGTTTAGCAGCCAACGATGTGTTTATTATTAATAATGATCAAAACATTACATTTATTGGGCATACTGTCCCTTTAAATAATGCTTTGGGCACTCAAGCCTCTCATCATTGTAACAATACATTATTTAAAATGGGGGTTCAAAACCTGGGGTGTTACATCCCCTCCCCCTTATTTTTGCATTGTCCTCAATGTATATACAAAATAGAGATCAAAATCTCAAATTCATTCAAAAATCTATGGGTAATATGCCCGCATGGCATCTTCATGCTCCTAGGTAGCATATTCAGGATTGTAGTAGGTCCACTAAACTTTTACCAGCTCTATAACTCGATTCCGGAGCATTTTTACCTTTCTGTCCAATACTCGTATTGGATGAACCTGAAAGTGTCCCTCCATCTCTACCTAAATTAGATGCCAATCAATAACATGGTTAGGATCATGTACATATTTCTTTAGTAAGGATACATGAAATACATTATGCAAAGTCATGGAAGCATACAATGCATGCATGTATGCAACTGGCCCTATTATGTCCAATATTTCAAATGGACCACAGAATCTGGCTGCTAGCTTTGTACAAATATCCAATTTCAAAGAGATTTTCTTGGGATTCACTTCCAAAAGTACATTCTCCCCTACTTTAAATTTTCTAGATATCGTTTTCTTGTCTACATAAAATTTTTCTCTATCCTGAGCTGCCTTTAAATTCTACTTGATCATAACCACTTGGTCTTCCATGTCCTTGAGCAACTTCGGCCCAACTACCACTCTATCTGCTGGGTTTTCCTAGCTTACTGGAGTATTGCATTTCATACCATACAAGTCTTCAAATGGGCTCATTCTCAATGAAGCTTGATACCCATTATTATATGAAAAATCAACCAAGTTAAGTACTCTTCCCACTTAGATGGCTTATCCATCACATACATTCTCAGCATGTCTTCAATTATTCAATTGACTCTCTTTGTTTTCTCATCGTTCTGGGGATGATATGTCATGATAAAGTTTATATTTGTGCCAAATTCTTTAAAAAATCCCCTCTGGAAATCAGAGGTAAACTTTGTATATTTATCTGAGACAACTGTCCTAGGTATCCCATGCAACCTAGCAATTTCCTTCATGAAAATTTATGCAATATTAGTCATTGTATGCGTTGTCTTCACGGGAACAAAATGAGCAGTCTTTGTTAATTTGTCAACCACCACCATAATTGAATCATTTTTCTTATTTGTTCTGGGTAATCCTATGATGAATCCATGGTGATCACTTCCCATTTATTCTCTGGAATTGGCAATGGTTGTAGCAAACCCATTAGGTGCCTATGCTTAGCCTTCACCTTCTGGCGTTTCGTACATCGAGCGATGTAATCAACAATATCCTTCTTCATTCCCAACCAAAAGAAATGCCTTCTTACTATTGTAATTGTTTTCTGGTAACCTGGATGTCCAACATAAGGAACATCATGCATTTCCTTTAGTACCACATTCCTCAGTTCTCCGGTACTAGGAACATAGATTCTGTTTTTATGCGTGAGTAATTTTTCTTCCTTTATCTCATACTCATTTATTTTATTTTGTACATCTCCCTATTGTAACTTTTCCTTTACCTGTAGGTAATGTTGATCTATAGCAAGAACATCTAAAATTGATGGACACTCCTACTAAGTGCATCGGAAAATTTATTCTCCTTCCCCTTGATATGCTTGATATTGAATTCATACTCACTTAAAAATTCCAGCCATATTGTTTTCCTCGCATTCAAGGTCAGTTGTTCAAAATGATACTTCAAGCCAATGTGGTCTGTCCTTAATTCAAATTTCTTCCCCATGAGATAATGCCTCCACATCCTCAAGGTGTGAACAATGGAGGTGAGTTCCAAGTCATGGGTGGCATAGTTCCTCTCATGTTCCTTAAGATTTATGGACTCATATCCAATGACATGTCCATTTTGAGTGAGGACTCCCCCAAGTCTTTCCTTACAAGTGTCTGTACATACCACAAAAATTTCATTTGTGTCAGCAATCTTTAACACAGGCGCACTAGTATGTAATTCCTTCAACAAATTAAAATTATTTTCACACTTCATTGTCCATTCAAATTTATATCCCTTCTTTGTAAAATAAGTGATAGGATGAGAAATCTTAGAGAATCCTACTATTAACCTTCTATAGTATCCAGCTAATCCCATAAAGGATTTGACGTCTGACACATTTCTGGGTATTGTCCATCCTTTAATAGCTTCGATCTTCTCTGGATATACTTCTAGTCCCTCCTCTGAAATAATGTGTCCCAAGTAATGGATCTGCTTTTGATAAAAATAACACTTACTCAACTTGGCATACAACTGATGTTCTCTCAGTACCTGCAATACTAGTATTAAGCGATGTTCATGCTCCTCTTTAGACTTAGAGTAGATAAGTATGTCATCCATGAATACAATGACAAACTTATCCAAATAATTTCTCAATATGCCATTCATTAAGCACATGAAGACAACTAGTGCATTGGTCAATCCAGATGGCACCACTACAAATTCATAATGCCCATACCTAGGTTGTCTTATGAATGTATTCGTCCTTGATTCTTACCTCATGGTATCCTTCCCTAAGGTAAAATTTTTAAAATATCTTTGCTCCTCTTAGCTGATCAAAGAGGTCATCAATTCAGGGTAGAAGATATTTGTTCTTT
This sequence comes from Picea sitchensis, assembly GCA_010110895.2. Classification (NCBI taxonomy): domain Eukaryota; kingdom Viridiplantae; phylum Streptophyta; class Pinopsida; order Pinales; family Pinaceae; genus Picea; species Picea sitchensis. The sequence goes on along the minus strand of SNQJ01S0004697.1, from coordinate 389,458 downwards.
ATAGTGTACTTGTTTAGCTGTCGGAAGTCAATACATAGCCTCAAGGTTCTATCCTTAATTTTTACAAAAAGTATCGGTGCTTCCCAAGGTGAAACACTTGGACATATGTACCCTTTCTTCAACAATTCCTTCACTGTATTTGTAATTATTTTAACTCTGTTGTGCTCATTTTGTAAGGTGTTTTTGACACTAGGGTTTCTCCTGGCACTATGTCAATTGATAAATCTACCTCCCTTCTTGTTGGAAATCTGGGTATTTCTTGGAATACTTCCTCAAATTCCTGCAACACCGAGAAATATTCGAGGCTTGGCCCCTTTGTAGTATTTGGATCTTGCACATGAGCTACATACAATTGACATCCTTTCCTAAAACATGTTTTTAGTTGTAAGGATAAAATCTCCCTTGTAGAGATGGGTCTTGGAACTGCTTTCATAGTGCTCTGCTTTCTATTTCCATCAAGACATGTGAATGTCTTGTTATGACAATCTAGGAAAACATGATACTTGTCAAACCAATCCATCCCAATCAGAACATCATAAGACCTCAATGGTATGATATTTAGGTTAATACTAGTATTCACACCATTAAGACTTATGGAACAACTTCAGACCATATCATGGATTCTTCTTTTGGTTCTAGTGGCTAACTGAACCAAAATTGTTTTTCCAAGTTTACTTTTCTCCAAATATAATCTATCCATTATCTTAGGATCAATGTAGAAATGACCTTCTCCTGAATCAATCAAAATAGAAACATGTTGATTTATGATCTTACCTTCCACCTTGATCATATTGGATTCGTACTCTTCTTATCAATCATTTAAAGTTGCATATATTCTTCCCATATATTTGACTGTTGTAGCCTCTTGGATGTTATGTACAGTCTTCACTCTTTCTTTTTTTTGTGGACAATCCTTGTACAAGTGATCTTCCTTGCATCACCAACACTGGATTGGTTTTATTCCCCATTTTCCCAAGGAATCTTCCTTCTTGGAATCTCCCTTATCATATTGATTTTGATTATTTTTATTAGGCTCATTTCGATTGAAGGGAGGTTTGAATCCTTTCCTCCTCTTATAGGACTTCAAATTTTTCTTGTCCTTCCAATATTGATGCAGGGACTCTCTTCCATGGCCTTGCTCATACATGTATTTAGATTTACTGATGGATTTAGTCAAGGTCTTGTGTTCATCATACTTGATCTTTTCCTTATAAAAGGTTGGCAATCCAATTAGAAATCTCTGTATTTTCACTTTCGTATCACCAATGAACTTGACATATTTTAACAATCCCAAGAACTTCTTCTTGTACTCTGCCATAGTCATGCTTCCAAACCCAAGTTCAAATAGCTCCTCCATTTTCTTGTCATAGAAATTATCTAAGAGGTACTCCTTCTTGAAGTACTTCTTGAACTTATTCCAAGTGATCCTACTTTCATTAACATGTTCCCCTTGCTTCAGTTGGTCCCACCACATCACATCCTTCCCATGTAAATGGTAGGTGGAAATCCTGGCTTCCATTTTTTAGGAATATTTATGCAACTGAAAATATATCTGGGGCCCAAGAAACAATGCTTCAACATCATATTCCCTTTATCTTTCACCATCGAAGGAAGGTGGCTTGAGCTTCCTCAGCTCTCCTTGCAAACTATCTACCTCTTGTTTCCTTCTTTGTTGTCTGACAAGGGACACCTCTAGACTTCTTACAGGATCATGATGCATCAAAATTTCTTCCTAAGTAAGAAAGTGATTGGTGATCTACTGGCACTTTTGGAATAACCATCTCTTCCATGAGCATCTCCTCTTTCATGACACATGCTTCCTTCCTCTTGTATTGAGTTTGATCCCTTCTTCATTTGTCTATGCAAATGATTTAATATCTGCAAAACTCGAGCATTTATCTGACTTTTATCTCTCATTAGTCTCTCATTGTCTACTTTGTATCTCTCCACTTCCATATTCAAGCTTCTTATTGTTTCTATTAATGTTTCCTGCTCTCCTTTTCCCTTACGTCCATTGGACTCTATCTCTACATTACTGACTCTGGTATTCTTGCCTTCTGCCTCCTTATCATGACTGGAGGATCCATCTCCTTCTTCCATTTCCTGAATATGCATCTTGAGCTAATGTGCTTAAGCCCCTTAATTCTGTAAAATGTGGAAGAGACCATTTTGTTAGAATTACGCATATGATAAACAAAATTTCCAAACCATGCTACAGGTCTCTTTATTTTTTTGTTTTTTCGTGGATATCATATCCCCATTCTCTGGAAATAACAGTGTCCTGTTATCCTTGGCTAACACATAATTTCATCCTATGCGGGCGCTTCCTTCAAACCACTTCCCATGTGACCACGACTAGAAACCGAGGCTAAATCCTTCCTTAGCACTTTTTTGTTTCGAAGACAATCAATTCGGTTCTTAGCCCTACTTCCCTTATCTCTGAATCTGCATATGACCATGGCCGTGACCCTATGCTTAGCTGCAAAAGAGCTTGTCCCGAGCTTCAAAACTTTGGAACTTTTAGCTAGTATCGGATCAACAGTCCTCATCCTCTTTCATGATCAACGATTGAGATCCACTTCGGGAGTCTCAACTTTCCTTTCTTGCCTCCTTCTGGAACTCTTTTACTTGGAGTTCATGATCTATCGACGGGTGTCCTCCCAAGATCACTGGTTGTGAATTGCTTCAGCTCTTCGAGCTTCATATGTTTCAAACTTTCCTCGTGCACTTTCTCCCAAAGTTCTTTCACCCGAAGTTGATGATCTTTCAATGTGTGTCTTCTAGAATAAACAATCGATATGTACTCCGGACTTCAGGAGTTTTCAAAAAAAAGAAACCTGTCACATATTTCTCCTCTGGAGTGCCTAGTCTCTGGACTTCATTATCTATCGCCATGTGGAAAAATACTGGAAGTAGACATGTGGCCCAATCAGGTGGGTGACATGTGTCACATTCTAACTAACCTTTCAATACTCCAAATGCTCAAAACTTACTGACATGTGGCACACATCCCATGTGTCCACATCATCCCAGGTGATGTCCACAAGCCATATCACTTCGGGAATTCCAAGGTCCACATCACCTCTGGGTGATGTAATCATGCCCCATCACTTTGTCTCTTCGAACTTTGGGACTTCAGGAGTTTCCTTACTAGTGCACTTCCAATTCTCCTGAACTCTGAATTCCTGAAGTGGCCAATCTATTGCCATGTGTCCTCTTGGATTACATGACTAAGATTCACTTCGGGTCCTCACCTGGAGTCCATGGATCTGCCCCACGTTTCCTCCTTAATCTGACGAATATGTTTTAGTTCGGGACTTTGGACTTTGAAAATCTCAAACTTCAATTTTGTTTTTTGAAATGTTATTATCCGAAGTTCACGATCTAATGATGTGTGTCTCCCATGGATCGACAAATACAATTTCTTTGGGACTCTGGACTTCAGAAATATCAACTTCAAAACTTATCTAGCCCCACTATATTTTATTCGAAGCCTTGGATCTGTTGACGCATGGCTCTCAGCATATCAATGGTTGAGATCCTTTCATGTCTTCAGGTCTTCGGGTTTCAGAAATCTCAAACTTAAACTTCCTTGAAGTACACGAGATTCTTCTGTGTGTAATCTTGAATTGTACGATTGAGGCTTACTTTGGGCCTTCACCCAAAATCCATAGATTTCTGCCACGTCTCTTTTGGATCCGATGACCCAAATTCACCTCGGGCGATCCGACACTGAGATATATTTTGGACGATCCGACGACTGAGATATATTTTGGATGGTTGGACAATCGATATTTACTTCGTCTCTCTGACTGTCTAGGCTTCTGGAGTTTCAAATCTCAACTAAAAAACTCCCAAACAGATTTCTTCGGAGTTACTGATCTACTGACACATACTTCTTGGTGATCAATGGTCAGGATCTACTTTGGCTATTTAACCTATCCTCTGATCCAATGATCCAGCATCTCCCCTGATCCTACAATGGTGATCTGTCTTGAATTTGAAGGGGATGGTCATGATCCTTCAAACCCCTTACAATGGATCTCTGACATTCTATCTCTTTTTCTTTTCAAGTTCACGGTTGAAGTTCAATCTTGACCACAGGACTCTGACCAACAGACCCGGCCCATACCAACCCGATGTTTCAACCAGAAGCTATGATACAAAACTATAAAATACGCAGTCACCCACAGGCTGAGGCATGCTACCTTCAAGCCCACCATTGGAATTTGTACTCTTACTGATACCTTATTTAATTCATAAGCACACATAAGATACAAGATTTAACAACACACACAACAATATCCAAGAAGCATGCATAATCTAATATTTAGTTAAATGATAATTAAAATATACAGTATAATACATTCATACACAGATAATAATATCACAACAGAGAGAACTGATATTTATAAAAAGGGCAACACCAACTAGCTACAGACCAAGGATGTTCTACCCAACCATAGACACCACTGCTCCAAATCCCAAGAGCAGTGTCACCCCCGATCCAGGGATATGAATCCACAAAGATGGTTCTAGAGTGTACTTGGATTCCTGAACCAGTTAGCTCTCAATATCTCATAGGTTTACCAACACCAACAACAATCCAAGTACCCAACTCTCTTCTCCCGAGCTTGTGTCACCACAAGAGAATGGACCTCCATCCTTCTTTGCCACGTAGTCCTTCAGATATTCCTTCTCCTTTTTACCAAGGCCTCTAGCACAGCTGGTTGAGAATCTCAATGTTGGAACTCTCAAGAATTGCAGTTGTGAGAAAAACATAGCACAGGCCAATGCATATCATACATGTAGGCCCCAGGTCATGGTTGCATTTCATCAGTGACAATTACAACCAACTATTCTGTGGTTAATTCTCCAACAGTTTGGTTCCCTTTTCCCCAATACAATACGTGGATGAGGATGAAATCAATGGGCGGGTAAGTGAGTGCATGGAAGTGCATGAGGGAAAGAACGATATAATGTAGAGGTGACAAAGAGGATGAGCCAACGACCAACCCCAAAATCAGACCAAGGATGGGTTTAATTATTTTCGCAAGGAAATCAAGAACCTCCTGGCCTTCCCCAAGAAGCTCATGTAATCGATCCCCTTCCTTTAGGCAAAAAAGTAATTAACACAGGAATAAATGTTTAGCCCTGCAACCCCCCTCTCTTGTGGAATCATAGCCCCCTGTAACTCTAGTCCTTGTCCATCTAGTGGCCAACGATGTGTTTATTATTAATAATGATAAAAACATTACATTTGTTAGGCATATTGTCCCTTTAAATAATTTTTTGGGCACTCGAGCCTCTCATCATTGTAGCAATACATTATTTAAAATGGGGGTTCAAAACCTGGGGTGTTACAGATACATCCAAACAAAAATGGAGTTTATGGAGATCTTATCCTTGGGCATAGCCTATCGATATATTGTCAAAATTGAGTATAACCTCAAGCAAAATATGAAACAATTTCATTCTGGGAACCCCTCATAATAGAAGAAGGGAAAGGGTATCCCGAACCTATAGAAAAAAGGATAACATAAATATGGATAGCCTCGAGACAACCAGTCTAATCCTTATACAAACAAGGACAATGGAAATACGAAGAAGGACACTGGGAAGTGTTTTGACTTTAATGAGATCCCCTAGCATAACACTATTAATTTCCACTTAAAGAATTCATTGGTGGCCGAGGTGAAATCCTCTCAATCAAACCTGGGTTATGATTCAAAGTCAGAACCAAAAAAGGGGAGACATATTATTTACACGGAATCCAGTGCCACTATTTCTACAACCAAAATCCATCTTGGTGAACCTAACAAGTCAGAGGAAGGAGATGACCTATTTCATTCATAGATATGGGTGAAGGGTACTCCATTGCACTCCATCGTTGATAGAGTTAGCCATCAGAAACTTATCTCAACAAAGGTGTTCAATCAGTTGGACCTGCTGACAATGGCACAACCACATCCATACACCATCGGATGGCTCCTCCAAGGAAGTGATCTTCATGTTAGCCAACAATGTCGCCTATCCTATGGTATCAAAACCTTCAAATATGAGGTATTGTGTGATGTCTCTCATGTTGAATTTTCTGATGTTATTTTGGCCCAATTTTATTTATGGAAACATTATGTTGTATATGAGTCTATGCCTCACAATTTTATTATTACTTTGGGCAATAAATTATACATGATACTCGAGCTAGTCCCACCCACTACCATTTCCTTGATCTCTTCCAAGAAATGTAGGAAAGTCATCTCTTTGACCCGAAAGTTTGTATTCTTTGTGATTCACTCTCAAAATGAGTATAAGGTTGCAACCAAGTCCATGGATTTCGCAACCAATATCTCCACGCAACAAAATTAAGTGATAATGTATTGGAATACTACAAAGACATCTTGTCATCACTCACTGGAGTACCACTACACTGTGAGGTCAATCATTCAATCAATCTAAACCTTGATGAACCACTACCAAATTTTCTAGTTTATCGCCACTCTCTGTTAGAAAATAATGAGATTAAGCATCAGATCCAATAACTGCTCCAAAAGGGTCACAACCGACCCAACTCATCACTATATGGAATCCCAGTCATTCTTGGGCAGGAGAAAGACGAGACTTGGAAACTATGCATCAATTACCGGGCCCTAAATAAAATCACATTCAGGAACTAGTACTTGATTTCCCGAATCAAGGATCTCCTTGACTAGATAAAAGGGGATAAATACTTCAGTAAGAATTATCTAAAGTATGGCTACCATCAGGTCCTAATAGTATAGACAAATGTATGGAAAACTACCTTCAAGTCCAAAGAAGATATATTTTAATGGTTGGTCATGCCCTTTAGTTTGAAGAATTCCCCAACAACATTCATGAGTATGATTTATTATATATTGATACCTCTCACAAATTATTTTGTGGTGGTTTATCTAGATGACATCCTCATCTACATCAAGAATTGGGTGGAACACTTGCAGCATCTTCAACAGATTTTGCACACTCTGTGACAACACAAGCTATATGAAAATTTGGAAAAATGTTCCTTTTCGATGGACAAGGTCCAGTTCCTAGGATACATTGTTGATCATCATGGGGTGCATGTGGATCTAGCCAATATTGAGGTCATTTGTGACTGGCCAACCCCAACCACACTCACTAAGATTTGGATCTTTTTAGGCATTTCCAATTTCTATTGCAGGTTCGTTTTGGAATTATCCCATATGGAATGGCCCCTTAGCCAAGTAACGAAGGGTGTTTGTAATGGAATGTTTGTGTGGATCAATTCACAACAAAAAGTGTTCAATGATTTGAAGTAGCACATACACTCAACCCCATTTCAATCTTTACCCAACCTGCAACAACCCTTTGAGATCAAGACAGATGTTGTAGACTATGTTATGGGCGTAGTTCTCACTAAACATAGACATGTCATCGCCTATCATAGTGCGACACTATAATATGTCATTCGTAAGTATCGTACTCACGATAAATACATTTAATCCATTGTGCATGCATGTTGACAGTGGAGGCATTACATTCCCGGGAAGGAGACAATCATCCACATCGAACATAACCTACTGCAGTTCATGAAAACATAGGGAAAATTGCAGAATGACCGCCATTAGAGCTAGTCCACATAATTGAAATAGTTCCATCTCAACATCAAGTATAATATATTAAGCACCAACCATGTCATTGATTTCATTATTCACCCGCGAGTTGCAACACTCACCAAGGTGCTAAATTCTTGCAACCATGAGACCACTGGTTGGCCCCAACTATGTGAGAGAGACCTTAACTTTGCCACCACCTACCAGATGTTCGGCGCAAAAAAAAAATCATTGATTTCCATATTGATGATGGGATGTTGTGCCATCTCAGCCATATTTTTGTTCCATCAAGTGAGAAAGTGAAACTAATTTTGGAATCCCACTACATTTAAGTGGAAGGACACGTCAACGTAGGAAATACAATGGAACTCTTACAACAACATTTCTATTGGTCGAAACATTGACAGGATATTAACAAGTATATCAGGTCCTTCACTACCTGTTCCATTTCCAAACCCACCATTAAGAAACAAGGCATGTACACCCCTCTTCCTACTCTTGAAAGTCTCTAGGAATCCATCTTGATGGACTACATGTCGAGCCTTCCATCAACCAAGCAGGCAAATGACTTTTTTTTTGTGGTTTTTGATCATTTTTCTAAAATGGCGATTCTAGCCTCTTGCAAGAAGTGTAGCACGGTAAATGCCATTGCCAATATCTTATTCAAATGAGTGTTCGTACATTTTGGGATACAAAAAACCATCATCTCATATCGGTAGATCTATTTCCTCAACACATTCTAGTCAAGCCTTTGGTCACTGCTAGATACCAAGATCACCAAATCCACTTCCTTCCACCCCCAGATGGATGACCAAACTTAGTTAATTATCTGGATGAATGTGAATGTCCTGTGCATGTACAATTACAAGGATTAGAGTCTTCCCTATATTTATCACAACTACAATAGATCCATACATATCTCAATTGGCCACAACCCCTTTCAATTCTGGTTGGGATTTCAACCATTGGGTCCCGTGGATGTTTCACAACACCTTGCGGGCACCTAGGAAGACTCATCTCATGCTCTAGTTAAAGCTAACAAGTATATCTGATGCATTGAGTGGATCTAGCACATCTACCAACAGTTTCAGGATATTTTCCAGAATTCCAATGCCAAGTACAAGTAACGACATGATCAACATTGGATGCCACAAAAGTTTTAGCTGGGAGATAAAGTTTGGTTTCACTTGCAAAAATAACTCTTTACAGAACCCCATCAAAATATTCTTCCACTCCCCTATGGACCTTATACCATCACTAAGGTTTTGGGTGACAATTCTTTTGAGCTCAACATTCCCACCTTCCTTGGACTGCACCTAGTGTTTAATGTGGACCTCCTTTGGGCCATACTTTCCACCATTATTGGACACCTCAGAGGTAGAAAAATAGTTGAAGCCAGTATAGATTAACCATGACTACATAGAATAGAAATCCACTAATCCAACCGTGGACACACAAGTCAAGTGAACTCACCAACAAAAGTTCCAGCTTTATTGTGTTGTCAAAGCAAGGCAATTCTTGCACCAATGCAAGTGGCTCACCTGGGGCCAAATTCAGTAGAAATCTCCTCATCTGGTGGGGGAATTCCACACAATGGAGACCATTGATTCCTAAGGGCTAAGGATTTATCTAGATAAATATGGGTGTCCACCCACCTATTCCAATTGGCTCACATAGAAATGTCGTATTGGTAGTTTCAGTTTTCATCTTGGCAGTTTTTGTTTCTAACTTTTTAGATTTAAAACTTTTGGGGCCATTTTGAGGCCCTAAACAACATTTTTTGGGCCCTCCATAGTCACATTGTAGAAAATGTTAGAGTGTGAGGACATAATGTGTAGTCCTTAGATATACCTTTCCAACGGGTTATCGTGCACCTAAAATGAAGATCATATGCAAAATGTATGACCCCGGGAAGATGTGTTGGTTGTGGAGCCAAATTATATTCCTGATTGAAAGGTTTGTTTAAGCCATTCTTGGACCCCATTCCATAATGGGGGGTGTTGGTCACTATAATTGCTTAATTGAATTAAACAATCATGTGATACATAAATTATCAACCCAGGGAAGTCTTTTATTTCAAAGATAGCCACACACTGCATATGCTCAACTCCAAAAGCAACTTAGTGTTGTAGTAAAGAAATTTATACTATCTATACTTGCTTGAACCGAAGCTCTGAATTAAATCACAGGAAAGAAATTCCCCTATTGCAATTCTTTAAAGTTCAATCTAAGAATCCTGGATTACATTAAGATAACACTGCAATGGGAAAGAACAAATATTCTGCAATCAGAGAACAGGACCATTACTCCCAAACAGAGACTTCAACACTAACACTCTTTTCATGGAAATAATAATGCAGAAAACAATTAACTCTATCTAACAGAGAATAAATCCATCTAGTTCCTTTCTTTCTGAGTAGGAGCCTTGAGCCTTATTTCTGTTTTAGCACACTTGTGAGGTTGAGGTCTACAGAGAACAGGGCAGTCTGATTCCTTCCTTTCTGAGCAGGGATCCCTAACCCAGTTTCTGGCTAACACACT
>SNQJ01S0004697.1:355289-369976 GCA_010110895.2 Picea sitchensis | reverse complement strand
TCATCTTTAAGGAACATATTGTTAAACAATTGTCAAATTGACATATCAAATCTCAGTAATACAAAATTGAAAAATAGTAAGTGGAAAGATAAAAAAAATCTTCACAAGTTTTGTTTTTACTGTAAAGTGAAATTATAATTAAAAAAATGACTTTTGTATACCGGAAGTTGAAGAACTTGTGAAAATATATATTTTTTTCTCATAAAAGAAGCAAAATAGACACTCATCTTCATGATTTTACCCGTTTATGGAGGAATTGGCAAAGAAGTAGGAGAATAACAGGTTGTACTATGATAGTGAGAGTGTCATTAATATTGCAAATAACTCAATCGTTCATTCAAATACTAAGAATATATAACTCAGATACCATTTCATACAATCCATCTTGGAAGATAAACATTTGAAGTTGGAAAAGATACACTCTAGCCAAAATCCTGCAGACATGTCAACAAAGGGAGTAACCAGGGAGAAACTGAGTTCCTTCTCAGTTTCAGTTGGTCTTCAAGCATGAATATGAAGATGATAAATTTGTCAAGTCCAAGAAGTATCATAGTCCAACAGAGAAAACAATGATGTATTTGTTCAGATCACTCTCCAAGTGGCAAATTGTTGGTTGTGGAGCCTAATTGTCTTCCTGATTCATAGGCCTTTGTTTTCAGTAGTTTTTACACCCCATGAATACTTTACACCCTGGAAGAATGTACACTCCTCCATGCAGGGGAGTGCAGGGGCGGTATTTCCCCTCCTACAGGGTCTAGGGGAGCCACCTTCCCAAATGGGGGGTCTGGGGGCAACAGGGCCCTCGAAGGAAAAATTTCCTTCTAAATGTATATCGTAATTTCATAGTAAATATGGACCATTTATTATAAGGTCACCGATATGATGATATAAGTTATGTTAGGGTTTTTTTCCCTAGAAGGAAACCCTCTTTTATGAGGGAAATGTATTTTAGTTATGTATCATTGCAAATATTGTATTATGAGAGAGGAGATTGTGAGAGAAAGAAGAGGAAGTTAGAATGGGTGTGTTATAGGTTGTATCCCTTCATTTGTTGGATAATAATAAAGGAAGGACCTAGAAATTTCTTTGTTGGATGTAGCCCACACAGCGTGAACCATGTATATATGTGTCTCTATTCTATTGTGTATCTTTTGTGTTTTATTTCTACATTTGTTTTATTTTATTTCTCTGTGATCCTGTTTTTTCTAACATCTCTCTCTCTCTCTCTCTACCCATAATTCCCTCTCACTCAATATCCCCCTCTCTTATTATCGATATATTTCCCCGTCTCTTTCTATCGATATCGATATCCTTCCCTCCTTCTATATTCCCCTCCCTCTATGACCTATGTATCTCTCTATTACTTGATAACTTTCACAATTTATTTATGTTTCCCCCTCTATATCTCTCGTCTACCCCTCTCTCCCTCTTTCTCTCTATCTCTCCCCTGCTCTTCTTCCCTCTCTCTCCCTCCTCGCCCCCACTTCCAAACCCCCTCTCTCTCCTTTTTTTCTCCCTCTATCTCTCCCCTAATCTTTCCCCCTCTCTCTCACTCTATNATATATCCATCCCTTATCTCTCTCTCTCTCTCTCTCTCCCACACCCCTCCCTCTATCTCCTTATCTCTCTTTAAATTTATATTCCCCCCATACCTCTGTCTCTCTCTCTCTCATGCACGTGTTTCCCCCTCTACCCTATTGATTTTTCTTCATATGAGATATGATGGATATATTATTACAATTATGAGTGTTCCATACATAGGGAACATATGGTGACCATCTGTGAGAGGATGCATCCCTTGAATAATCAATAACTATTTATTATTGTCATTTACTTATTATATATGATATTTAATAATCAATAATTATATTATTAATTATTATTTTATGAGAATGTTTTCTCGATGTTGTTTAAACATCAACACTCCCTCTCAAGGAGGGATACATTCTACATCATGCCAAGATTGTCTTTGAAGTATACAAAATTCAACCTAGACTCATGACACTTGTCTTTCAGCCTTGGGATATTTCTTTATGCCACTTGAACCGAGGATAAACTCCTTATGCGACTCTCTCTATGATCCAATTATCTCTCTCTAAGATCAGGCTCACTTTGGGTCTACATGTAATAGAATATAGCATCTTGAGTCTTTATCATTCCTTTTCAAATCACCATGACTAGGAAAAAGACCACACCAAGATCTTTTGCCATAGGCACACACCTATGAGTAACTGTCGGCCTGATGCTAACTAACACGTGGAAAGCACTTCAAGCACCTAGATTCCATATTATGTTTTCTCATGATCAAGGAAGGACTATGTTTAGGCCCATTTACCACAAGTGACTATGTATCCTATCTCCCTTGGTCTGCAACTCAATCTAGGATACATTATGCCTGGTGTTGAAACATCAACACTCCCTCTTATCTAGGGAGGTATATTTCCATAGTAGTACAAAAATACTTGCGAGAGACACATAGTATCCACCAGTGGTACAAAATGTTTTGTCACACATGGCACTCCCATGTGGACTTCTAGAGGCTACTCCCTCTAGAAACAGTTAGGGCCAGCTCCCCATAGTTTGATATGTCGAGGGTCAACTCCCTTGACATTTCCTCATGTTCTCTCCACATGTAATGATGGGATATAACCCCAAATGTACTTATCCCTTCTTGAATAAGTGTCCTCACATATCAACTCAACTCAATTCATAGAGGATTATGATATGGAGAAATTTTGTCACACATGGCACTCCATGTGGACTTCTAGAGGCTACACCCTATAGAAACAATAGGGTCAACTCCCATATTGTGTGAATTCAAGGGTCAACTCCCTTGAAATGTCCTCATGTTCTCTCCACATGGGACGTGTCCTCATGTATTGTCCACAAGGGATGTTCGGCTATAAGCCCAATCGCACTTATCCCTTCTTGAATAAGTGCCCCACTTATCCCTTCTAGAATAAGTGTCATCACATATCAACTCAACTCATTCATAGAGGAGTACGATCTAGAGAACGTCTCAAGAAGATGAAAACAACAACACTCCCTCTCAGCAAGGGAGGCATTCTCTACCATGCCAAGTTTGTCACGGAAGTACTTGAACTTCATCCTGGTTTGGTAAGAACATTAGCAACCTGCTCATATGTAGGAAGGTACTACACCAATAATTCCTTCCTCTGCACCATGTCTCAGATGTAATGGTATGCTATCTCAATGTGGTTTGATTTTTCATGAAACACTGGATTATCATAGGTCTTCACACAAATTTGGTTACCATAATGAATAATGGTGGAATCCAGCATATGTTCGGATAAATCTACAAGGAGCTTGTGAAGCCACATTGCTTCACAAAATATCATACTTAATGAAATGTACTGTGCTTCTGTTGTGATCAAATCCACAAAAAAAAAAATCCATCTACACCAGGAAACCATAGAAGATCCCAAAGTGAAGCAACAACTGAAGGTTCTCTTTCTTTCCACTGCACTCCCTACCCAATCAGAGTCAATATATTCCTACCATATCATATCAATACTGGAATTATATCTGAGACCATGTCCAACTGTGCCTCGCAAGTATCTCAACACATGCTTCATAGCAATCCAGTGTGTCCAAATCGGTTGATTCATTAACTAACTAAGTGCACTCACTACATAGAAAATATTTGGTCTGGTTTTAATCAGATACATCAATGATCCAATCAGTTGTTTATACAGGGTCAGATCAATTTTGTTGTAATTGGAAGAAGACACACTTAGATTATTTAGATTCATAACCATTATTGTAGTCATAGGATTCAAGTTCAGCATCCCAAAATTCTTCAATATCTCAACTGTGTACTTCCCCTAACTCGGGAAGATCTCATGATTTAAATGCCACACCTCTAGTCCCAAGAATAAGTGAATCATACCAATGTCCTTCATCTCAAACTTATAGGCCAACACATACTTGCATTCAACAATAAGGCTCTCTGTATCAGTGAGGAATAAATCATCAATGTAGAGGACCAAAATCAAGGACTCACCATTAACAGTATTGTAGTATAGGATGGGATCGATAAAACTTTTGTTGAAGCCAAAAAATCATGAGGTGTCCATCAATCCTTGCATACCAAGCTCAAGGTGGTTACTTGAGTCCATACAACATCTTCTTCAACCTACACACATGAGACTCCTTCTCATGTATCATGAAACCGTCTTGATTATAAATATATACTTCCTCCTCAATCTCTCCATTAAGAAAGGTTGTGTTCACATCCATCTAATGTAGTCTCCAATCCATGGATGTTGCAAGGGAAATAATCATTCGAATATAAGTGTATCGAGGAACATGAGAAAATGTCTCCTCATAACCCTCCACCTGAGAGAATCCTATGGAAAAAAATATCTATTTGGGCTTCTTGATATTCTCGTCAATTATGTGTATCTAACTAGTGATGTATATCTGGTATGTATTCAAAGACTCATTCTACCCCACAACTATACCCTTTCTACCTAAAGGGTCTATCTTAATCCTTTTCTCCTTGGGTACATGAATTTATATTGGACACCCCAAATATCCTGAAGTGTCCAACCTCAAGCTTCACTCTGGTGAAGGCCTCCTTAGGCATCATGTTCCTCAAACTCTTATGAGGACTTCTATTATGAACATACACTGTAGTCATGGATTCCCCTGCCCACATAAACATAGGTAAATGTTGATCATGCTAAGTCATTTTGGACCAAAATTGATATATTGAGGTTCCCTCATGAAAACAAAGTCTAAGACATATCGAGTTTTCCTCGTTGAACCAAGTTCTTGATTCCTTCATCTAACCATATAAGGCACCTCAAGATGAAGTCTACATGCCCCCCTACTAGTCCACATAGGACCCTCTGGGGAGAATGTCTCATGATGTTGCTTTAAAAATCAACACATTGACACAAGATTCATGTGATCTCAATTACAGATGGTTTTGTCACTGCTTCTCATGTCCATCTCGATCACTCCTCACCAAATACTCATGTTGATCTAGAACATGAGCAAGATGAGCATTAATGCCCATTTTCTGCAATAGAACTTGAACATAGCCAAACATGACAATCGCTGCTTCATGATAATAAGCCTTATATATTAACCTTGGTGATAAGTAGCGTAGGAGGGAAAACAACATATTTTCTCATAAAATTTATTTCCAAAAACCTTTGATGAAACTCCATGATTTTCGCCATGAATTATTGTGAAATCATGGCATGTTCTATGAATTTTGTGAAACAACACCCTCCATTCCTGAGGTAGACTATACCAGGACACCTCCACCATTTAGATCTATTTCAATGCACATAAATCATAAATCAGTATGCTCATCATGGCACAAATTAGTGGCAAAACCCATAGGATATCATCAATAACTGGCATCCACAAATAGATCCCATGTATGGAAAATAAAAGTGCAACAGTTGCAAGCAATCAAGGTAAAGATACACTCATTAGAAAAAAAAGTTGGTCATATTTATGTTATTAAACTTTAGCGTGACCAGGGGAAAATCCCCTTCATGTTCCTTGACAACCCTTTCAACCTAGTTGGAGGCTCCTTCATGAGGGGAGTTTCTGGGGGCAAGAGAAAGAGTACTAGCATCGGATTTGAGATCTTGGTGCATCCATCCATTCTGTTGCTCAATGAGCCCACTTCAAGATTTGATTCTACAACTTCCATGAAACTCCTCCAACCTCTTTGAAGCATTGCACACTTAATTTTTTCTCACCTCTGGCACCTATCTACAAATATTAATTTAAACATATGCATGTCATAGTATTGATGGGATGAGAATTTAATTTAATCAGAGTGGAAGAACCATTATGACGAAGATTCACCAACCTTCAAGTCTCATGTTCCACATGTTCTATAAATGCGTACTCATATCAGAGGGTTATCCAATCTACTTGGGACAATCCAAGGAAGTAATGGCGTACTTTGTTTCTATAAGATTCATTCTCCAGTTAGCCATGAATCCCGTAGAATTCTTATTGGATTTGGTTACTAGACAAGTTAACGACAATTTTTCTACTTTATGAGTTTGAGTCATCATGTCCTATTCATTGCCCTCAATATCTTCACAGAGAGATAATTAAGGAAAATTATAACTCTTCTATGATTATTTCTTCTCAAATATTTTCTTCACGGTACCTCTGTGGGAGATCCCATCTTCCCACACGACGATGAGATCACTCCTCACATGAAATAGGAGAAACGGTTTGAACTGGTAGGTAACACAAACATATGTTCCTTATTCTCAAATATGCAACTGATACAATTTAAACTAAAACATACTGTGTGTACCATTATTTCATATTTATCTAGGCCCTCCCATGAGGGAGTTAGCCCAGTCCTTCTCTGATACCATGTTGTTTTTTCTTCATATGATATATAATGGATATGTTATTAGAATGATGAGTGTTCCATATATAGGGAACATATGATGATCATCCATGAGAGGATACATCCCTTGAATAATCAAAAACTATTTATTATTATCATTTACTTATTATATATGATATTTAATAATCAATAATTATATTATTAATTATTATTCTAAGAGAATGTTTTCCCGATGGTTTTTAAACATCAACATACCCCTCTCTACATATATCCCTATTTCCCTCTGGCTCTCCTGACCATCCCCCCCTCTCATACTCCCTTTATTTCTATCTCTTTCTCCCTCTCTCCCTTAGCCCCCCATTTCACACACCCTCTCCTTCCTTTTGTCCTTCCTTCTGCCCTTACCTCTTTTCCCCACCCCTCTCTCTCTCTTTCAATATCTCTCTCTCCTTCCTCTTCCATTCTCTCCTCCTCTCTCCCTCCTCCCTCTCTCTCACCCCCCTCACAGTATTTCTCTCGATCTCTCTATATACCCCGCCCCTCCTTCTTTCCCTCCCTCCTCCCCTCCTTCTATACCCCCATTTCTTTCTCCGCCTTTCTCCCTGACCTCACTCTCTCTCACACTCTCACTCTCTCTCCAATACAAGGAGACCACCTTCTTGTGGAGGTTTTTTCAAAACCTCCATTAAAAATTATTCTCTTAGTTTTTTATAGTGGAGGTTGTTAACAGAAGTGGGTGAACAACTTGTTTTGCAGTGGTTGTTTTTTTCTGTGCACATTTATGGTACAAATGCATCATCATTGTTCATAACAGAGCCGAGAAACAGTAAGTTTTTGTTCACTTATTTTTCTCGGTGTGCCTTTAAGGTATGTATGCACATGTTACTTCATGAACAATACATAACTAGTGTGCCCATGTTCTAGTAACACCACCATACATTATAATAAAATTACATGGACTGAATAAATCACACTGTCGTCGATGAACAATATGCGTTGAAGCATTCATGAACAACACAACACCAACACTTCCATGTTTCAGTAGCACCATCATTCCTTATAATAAAATTACAATCACCGAATAAATCACATCATTGTTGAAGAACGGTACACCCTGGTGCATCTTTAGGTCAAAAGGAACACCGTGGTAGGGTAAATAAAAAATTACCAAATCAATTTTTCATTGTTACAATGCATCCCATGCTTCCAAAATCTCAACCAAACATCGATGTTCACCATTATTCCTAAGACACCTTGTTTATGGTGCTTCACACCTACTAGGATAGCTCCATTGGTGGATTCCACAATTTCCAAAATTTGGAAATCACCATGAATTTTTATTTCCTATAAACGGTGCAACCATGCCTCTTTGGGATATAAGAGACTAGGTAAATTATTTATTACCTTCCTCTTTTCATTTTCATCCAATCAAAATTAGAATTTATCTTGAAATTTCACATTTTTTTAACATTTTTTTTTTTTTCACATGGTGCACCTCAATGGTTTGGCTCACCCAAAAGTGGTATGTAGTGATTTAAATACATAGTGAGAACCTCTTCCATGCATATTGTATTAAATATACAATGACCATATCTTCTCATGCACACTTTGTTAAATACATAATGAGCATCGTTGTCTACGCATCCATATATGTTTGTGTCAATATCGTTCAATCTAACACACTGCGATAAATTGCTAATAGAAATGGTGTGTCCTTAGGAATGCCCCAAACTAACGCAAAATAAGATCATGCTCACATCGACACATTACATTTCATTAAACGTATCACTAGCTCAATGATCTATAAAATTTAATCTAGAGGTGAACCAATTTTAACTAACCACACCAGGGAATTCTTGAAAACAAAGCCCTGATAAGTTAATGTTCAAATGCACCACCATACTTTATAAAAAATACAAACATTGAATAAATAACACCTATGCCATTTAACATTATGTACTAGTACACTTCAATTATCTAACTGCACTTCCAACATAACAATTTATAAAATTTAACATAACATTGGGACCATTGTAATCCAACACATTGACATGGTATAGAAAAATACGTTGGGACATATATTTTCTAAATTTTCGTAGTTGGGAATCTCATTGGAAACTTCGTTCTCAATGAAATCGCATTTAAAATGCACCAAAGAACAAAAGTATGATGCTCCACTATCACGATGGTACCAGTGCATTAATAGTAACACCTTGCACTAACTCGTGTCGTTTTGGTGGATGCCCTATAACCGATGTTGTTAAAAAAAGAACACACCTTTAAAAAAAAAAATTGGTGCTCCAATACGAATGTAGCACTAGTGCATTTATATTAACACATCAGACCATGTAAGTTCATATTCAAGTATTTTAATAGTCAGTGTATATGGATCAAAGTAATGGAATAGTAATCTAAAGCGCATAGCACCAAGATATATTTTCACATATTTTTAGCACAATGTGTCCTATGGTAAGAATCATTAAGATGGTATGAAGTGCACCGATTGAGATAAATGAACTGCCAATTTTTTGAAGCACCAATTTCCTCTACGTTGCATCACATTAATAAAATGTATGAGTAATGTGTACTACAACAGAACGAGTAAAATACATAATAATTTACCATATCAGTTCATTTTATGGGATGCACTGTCACTAGTGAGTTATAGTACAAACAGATCATGATCAATGCATACGAAGCTCAAGCTAAGCATTGGTGTGTTACTTTAAACAAAATACATTGGGCCACTTAAGTAAGTTGTACTAGGACAAACAGTTTAAAGTTATCATTATGGTGCATATTATAAAATGTGCACATTAAAGATGTGTCATGAAAATACAACGCACTAAAAGCATATGGTGCATGAAATAACATAGAGAGTTGGTGTGGTTAATATAACCCATCGCACCACATGGTTTAACACCAACCCTTAACTCATGCACCATATATCACAACACACCACTATAGATATCGATGCTCCAGTAATAATGACCCATCGGTACATTATATTTAATAGATGTTTGTTCAATTCCTAATGTATAATAAGGCACACCAAACACAATGCATATGTTTTTGTTAAGAGCATCCCTTCCGTTTTCACTTTTTTTTTTTGCAATCAAACTCTATTTTAAGTTTAATACAATTTATTTATATAACTTTGTGTTTTATATTTTAACTTCATTTTATCTATATATATTTTCCTAAAAAGTACTTTATGTGAATCATATATGTCGATGATGTTGAACACAGTAGCAACCATAAGGAATACAATTTAATTTACAATCTACATATGTAAATCTTCAGAATTAAAATTTTCATAGGTTTGTTTTTGTAGAGGAAAAAACCTAAGTCACTCTTCACTGCCTCTGATAATTTAGTTCATGGAATCAACCCTCTACCACTTCCTCGGTGCGCTGCCTCACATATCCTCCTTCACGAGCTACTTGAATTTCTCCAAGATATCATCCTCATCATTCATGTGAAAATAATATGAACTGACATCAATTATCTTATAGATCTCCTACCTACACCTCCTCTTCTTCGCCTCGATGGGGATTATCAAATAGCTCTTTGAGGATGGGGAGTAATTTCATATCCTCGAAGAATTTGTAACAGTGGGTCCATGCAAAATGTAGATCATAACCATGAATGGATACATAGTGGTTCTATGTCTCTAAATTAAATCATAGGATATCTATGTTGATATTATGGTAGTTGTGGGAGTTATTTACCTCCACGTGTAACCCTGACAAGAATAGAATATTTTGGGAAGCAAGAAGAAAACCTAAAGAATTAAAGTTAACCCTAGAAGAAAAGTCATCTCAAGGAAATAATTAATATTAAGTATTTGGCCTCCAGAATGAGAATTCGGCCCAGACAGCTCAAGAAACACTATAAATATAAGTAGCCAGACCTTATTTTGTACACACAACTCATAATTTCAGCTGGGAAGACGTGTGCACTGCAGAAACTGGGAAAGTGTGCAAGTTTGGGGAGCATCTGCAGCCGATAGCTACCAGATTCTGTATTTCTAGTTTGGGATCAGACTTTTTGTTGGTTATGGTTGGACTTTATGATCAGTCTTAGGTATAATTTCTTCGTGCATTATCCTTGGTTGTCTATTGGTTTTCTTCTGGAATCATTCTCTGTCAATGTTAAGGTGCTCGGGGGTGGCTTAGGCGTATGACTGGTTGACAATATTTTTACAGTGTCTATGGTTAAACAAGAAAATCCATTACTTTCTAACAGGTTATGGGCCCACACTATATTCATACAGTCTAACCACTGGATGATATATTGGGAGGATTTTCTCAGTTACAATTGTAGTTGCAGCGATTCCTTTTGGCAGCAATGAAACCCTAACCCTCTCATTGAGTCACATTAAGTGAAGAGATTGACCTAATTTCTGGATAGACTAGTGTGCCCTAGCCTAGAACATCTCATGGTACTGTTAGCAAGCTAAGACGTCAAGTTTGAGTTTTTGGTCAAAATCAAGGGTTGACCAAGTCAAAGTAATTATGACTTACTCTATGAAGTCATAAAACATGTTAGAAGGGGCTTAGTAATTCATATCATGGAAGAGAAGGATTGACCTCATCCTTCACAAGAATAAATTGTTTTATATCGTTAAAGGAAAGATCGTGGAACCATAGTTCAAAGAAGGAAAAGAGAAGGAACCTCATAACATTGTAGCTATGGAAAATTTCAAAGACAGTGACATCAATTCCATGTGTATCATAGTGGACTCTATAAAATACCACTCGATACCATAGATCTCCCATCTTGACTCATCTAGGAATATGTATGATGCCCTAACTAACCAAGTTGTCTTCTTCCATCTACATACAAGATTCTCTTTCTGGTTTTCCTCATCGGGCAATCATTCTTTCGAGGTTCACAGTTGTGAGAAATTTCTAAGAATGGTCTGTTTTGGAAGTTGGTGCAGGACATTCATTTCCTTAGGAAATGGTCTGGACAATCATTCCCTAGGGAAGACTCATTCTCTCCAGGTTGCACTTTTCTTAGTTCTGGAAGAATGGTCCAGGTTCAACAGTCAGGGACAATCATTCCCTTGGGCAGACTCATTCTCTCCAAGTTGCACCTTGTTTAGTGTTGGAAGAATGGTCGAGTTAGGTGAATGGTCTAGGTTCAACAATTAGGGACAGACATTCCCTAGGGTAGACTCATTTTCTCCAGGTTTCGCTTTGTTTAGTGTCAGAGGAATGAATCAGATAGGTGAATGGTCTAGGCTCAGAAGTTAGGACAATTATTCTTCTATGCTTGAGAAGAATAGTGGAGTAGCTCATGGTTGATGTTTTACCTTCTGAGGGTAGATTCTCTTCCAGATCTCATAGATGTGAGTGGAAGAATGGCTCGGATGATTCATTTTATATCATGACATTGTTTTTCTATGCAAATTGATATCAAATGATATGATTTCTATGGAGACTGTATGTATCTGGACAATAGATGTATGATAGTATGGTGGATGTGTTCCACTGGTTATGACTATGTGTCATTGATTAAGTAGCATTATGCTACTTGGTGTGGTAGTGTACCACTCGATTGTAGTTGTGTACTACTATGGATAGACACATTTGTGTTCTATTGAATGGCATTGTTCTAATATCCATGAAGACTATCAGTAGTGTTGAAAATGATTATCAGTTATATGGATGGTCAGTGTACTGATGGACATACATTCTCTAGATGGAAAATGGTCCAGGACATTTATCCTTCTAGGACGTATGTCTGGATTAGAATAGTAGTCCTTGTAGCCCATGGTGTGGCTTCGAGCATCTATTGGAATAATTATTCTTCTAGGACATATGCCCAAATTAGAAGAATGGTTTTTGTATGACTCTTTCGAGTGAGTGACTTATTCAAAATCATGTCTAATTAATCAGATGGAGTATGGTTTTGAGAGTTGATGCAGCTGATGTTGTCATATGACACTGATCGTGATGACGATGCTCGTGATCTAATCATGACATAGTTTTTACGACTATGATGATGATACTGGTTGAATGGTATGTTTGTGCTCAAGACCATTGCCTTCGATATCTCCCTAGCTAGGAGGGAGTGTTGATATTATGGTATTTGCATGAGGTATTTACCTCCATGTGTAACCCTGATGAGAATAGAATATTCTAGGAAGAAAGAAGAAAGTATAAAGCATTAAACTTAACCCTAGAAGACAAGTCAGCTCAAGGAAATAATTAATATTAAGTATTTATCCTCTAGAATGAGAATTTGGACCAAAAAGATCAGAAAACAGTATAAATACAAGTAGTGAGACCTCATTTTGTACACACAGCTAAAAATTTCAGCTGGGAAGAGGTGCGCACTGCCGAAACTGGGCATGTGCACAAGTATGTGGAGCAGCTGCAACCTGTAGTTGCCACAATCTGTGTTCCTAGTTTAGGATAGAACATTTTGTTTGTTATGGTTAGACTTTATGATCAGTCTTGGTTGTATTTTCCTGGTTCATTAGACTTGGTTGGATATTGGTTTGATTCTGGAATCATTCTCTGTCAAGATTAAGGTGCTCGAGGGTGGCTTTGGACTATGGTTGGGTGACAATATTGTTATGTTGTATATGGTTAAACGAGCACATCCATTACTTTCTAACAATAAAAACCTAATGAAGTGAATGGCATGATCCTATGCAAGTGACACTGTCTAATGGTTGGTACAACATATGTTGGGTAGGAGCACAAAATATTTGATGCTCATACTTCACTCGAATTCTTCAAAATAATTCGTCATGGTATGAGTCTACACTATGTGAATATATGTGTTGGGGTTGAACACAGTGAGACACCATTTCATTACCAATCATTGATGTATATCATTAACAAATGTGATATGACCCACCGATGATGATAATGGGGGTCAAGGTATCATGGTACAATATAACAAGTGTGAATAAATGAACTAGTTTCAAAAACCTGATAGAATCTATCAATTAGGGGACATTGATGTATTCCCAATGTCAATAGTGAGGGAACCTTCCACTGATGACTACAAGCCACAAGGTACCACAAATAACACTAGATCCTTGTACTATATATATATGTGTTGAAGTCGATAGGAAGATATGCATTGAAACGAAGGAATTAAGGCATCATCCATCATCCAGCACGAGGGGTAGTAAGAGGACAAATAATTGGAACGAATTAGATGAACAATTTGAATGGACCAAAGAGGGATACCACTCCGACATGCACCGGATGGAATAGAACATGACAAAGACTCTCTAAATAGTATCCAATGATAAATATTACTATCAAATACGATGAATCCACCAATGGGGTCAAATGGAAATTAAGCTACCACATGAATCCCTAAGTGTGATCATTATTGTTGACATCTAACATAAGGGAAATCCCTCTGTTAGAAACCAATGAAGGTTTTTTATATTTTGAGTGCAAGGTCACCTAACAATGATGGAAATAGGCATAGGGTGAAACTATGGATCATATTCTTAGAGTAGTGTGTTGGAGTCAATAAGAGTATACCCACCAACAAAAATTCTATGGGGATCTTCTATAATAGCACGAGTGAGATACAAAAATACTAGTGATGATGAGATGTAATTGAGTGACACATGAAGATCAACTTGAAAGTTCACAGACTTTTTGTAGAATGGTTGACTCATGATGAAACTTCTCTTGAACAAAAACATGACACATTATGTGACTTAGGAAGCATGGATTATAAACTAGCATACATTCGTGATACAATAGGTATCAACAAATGCTCGATATGACTGGAAGAATAACCAACTAGAGGAGATTATGCTCAATAATAAGAAAATATCTCCTAAATCCATACTAAACCCAAAATATTGAGATATTGACTGAAAGATAGTGCTTTGTTCAAGGGAGATCAGATTGTTGCCAAAAAAAGGATAAATGCTTTCCCCCCTTCTTTTTGGTTTTCTTAATTTTTTTTATCCTTTTCATGTTGTTAAATACTCAAAAAGAATAAAGTAATGTTATAGAACATTGGAGGAAATGAGTGTCACGAGAAAGAAAACTAGCTCCAAAGCACAAGGAACATACCTATGCTCAATGAAAAGAAGCATGTGTAGGGTAAGGGCACTCGGGGAATGTTTCCTCCATGGTTAAGGTGTTGAGTTGCAAAGGAATAAATTGCAAGGCTAGCAAATGGTGGGAATGCATAAGAAAATGGTTCAACTATGGCAAGCTTAAGCCATCATTAATAATATTACCAACTTAATGAGAAATTTGTTGAGTTCTCGTTTTTTCAAGGGTCACATTTTTTACCTCGTTTTTAAAAATGGTGCTACTAATAAACTGCCCCC
>SNQJ01S0004697.1:296459-348243 GCA_010110895.2 Picea sitchensis | reverse complement strand
AAATATAGAGTGAAAGACTCGCTAGAATGGTGGCAGCTTATCTCTGAGAAGAGATGTGACAGTTTCTCGCATTCACAAGAGGATGATTACAATGAGGCTCTGAAGGCCTTTTTACAATAAATAGGAATGTCAAAATTCCTAGACATCCAAAATCCTAACCCTAAGAGATGAAGCGCCAAAAGTCACGTGGGCCCTGTTTGGGTAAGTTAGTACATCAACTTCCCGAGGTCTTAACTTTTGCATACAATCTCCATTTTAGTCATATGATAGCTCGTTGGAAAGGTATAGTCAAGGATATTCATATTTGGGGCTCAATTATTCCTTCAAATATCATTGAAAACCTCGATATCTGAAAACCTTCATTTGGGCCCTCAAAATGGCCCCGGAAATTAAAAGCTACTAAAAATAATAAATTGTCAAATTTGTCAGAAAACTATTTTGAGCCAGTCGAAAAAGGTGGGTTGCCACCAATATCCACCTAGATCAATCCTCCCTCATTAGGAAGAAATGGTCTCCATTTCATTGAGTTCCCGAGGGAGAGGGAAAAGCATTTGTTGAATCTACATCTTGGTGAGCTTCTTGCCTTTCTAGAGACATCGTGCTACTCAGTTTTTGTAAGTTTGTCACAAACCTATTGAGGCTAAGGCTATTCAAAAAGTTGGGCTACATGAGAGGATGGTGTGTAGAAGGAATATTTTCGCTTTGCTGCAACCTTGTCGACCTGCTTCTGTTGGATAGAAGGTGCTTGGGGTGAAGCTGTAGTGGTTGCAGTGTCCTTTTGTTCCCATTTTGAAAAGATTGTGAAGAAGTTGAATTTTGTAGTATGAGATACTACCTTGCAGCACTTTTTAGGTGGAACAGTAGTCAGAACTACCTCTGGTATTCTGTAGAGATGACCCCCTAGAGAAACAATGATACTGGAGGGTCAAGACTCATAAACAGCGTGGAGCTTCCACATATATGGTTGGCCCAAGAGAACATCACAGACATATAGTGGGGAAACATCACATAATACCTCATCCTTGAAGGGTTGGATGCGATATTACAATCGACATTGTTGGCTGAGATGAAGATCTCATCCTTGGTGAAGCCACCTGATGTTGTATGGCTATGGGTGTGGTATTGTCGACAATCCCAACTGTTTGACGATCTCTACTAAGTTGAGGTTTTTCTGGCTTCTTCTATCAACAGTAAAATGCAGCGGGGTCCAATTCAGCCACATATATGAATGAAAAAGGCAATCCCCCTCTTCAGGATCTGTTGGTTCTTCTGGTTAAATTTTTCGGTCGCGACAATAGCAGTGGGGTCTACGTTAATGATCTGTCCTTTACGATTATTTTCATAATCAGATTATGAATTAGGGTTCAACTCCTTGTCTTTGATCTTGGCCACCAATGACTATTTCTAGGGACATTCATTGGTATTGTGTTAGGGTTTTTTATGGAAATAGCACCATTTTCCAGTGTCCCTCTTTGTCTTCCCATGACCATTCTTTTCATGTGGCTTGGACTAGTTTTCGAGAAACTGTTTGTTAGGGACATCTTTGTCATACTTTGTTTGTTGCGGATTTTCAGAACCAAAATCCGGTTTATTCTAGTGCTTAAATTTCTGTTTGATTTTAACAACATATCGATAGGAAACACCAAGTGATGAGATGTCTAGAAAATCCATTTCAATTTGGATGTATCTCTATAGAGCCCCACAGTATTTCAGAACCAAATGTCATTCAGAGTCTTTGATACCTATCTTGGTGCACAAGATATGGAAGGTATTGGTGAAATCTAGAACTTCTTAGACCCTCTCTTTACATAGTGTGTTCCATCTCATGTATTGGTCATCATAGTTGCCAATAGGGTAATATTGTTCCTTTACCGCATCCACAAAAAAACCCCAAGTGGGATCGACCCCACATATTTCAGACTCCTCTGTGGAACTCTGCTCCCAATAATTTTCCCACCAATGTTTGACATGGGGGAGAGATTTAAGGAGTGCAAAGGTGATCTTTTCTTTGTCGAAAAATTTGTGAACAGAGAAATAACCTTCTAGCAGATTTAACCATTTGTCTAGGGATTCTCAATCTATCTGTCCTTAAAATACGAGAATATTTAAATTAACTTGTACCTTGAAAGGTGAGGTGACTCCAAAGTGGTCGCTTGATGAATATGCGGTTGTTGCTATCGGCAGGTGTTGAAGGATGTGGGAAAAATTCTCCATCATTTCGTCACTCTGTCGCATGAGAGCTTGCTCAACCAATAGACTGATAGGATCGTCTGCTCCATCATTTTTTTTTCTTCCTCCATTGATGGTTTCTTGGGTGTGTGAGAGAAATTTTCCTCAAGAGAGACAATCTCGATACCCAACTTGATATACTCGGACCTCTCGGGGATATTCACCGAAAAAAAATGACCAAGAACAACCTGTTCTGATACCACTGATCCAGATTATTTTCGGCACGAAATGAGATCGGAGATATAATAAATAAATGCACAGAGATCTCATAGATATTCAATAATATAAAAGAAATGTATCAAACATGCAACCATAAACACAGATATACAATAATACACGATTTCTATTAATGAAATAAATGTACAAAGACTGTAAAAATATAGAGTGAAAGACTCGCTAGAATGGTGGCAGCTATTCTCTGAGAAGAGATATGAAAGCTACTCGCATTCGCATGAAGATGATTACAATGAGGCTCTGAAGGCCTTTTTATAATAAACATGAATTCCAAAATTCCTAGACAACCAAAAACCTAACCCTAGGAGATGAAGCGCCAAAAGTCCTGTGGGCCATGTTTGGGTAATTTATTACATCAACTTCTCGAGGTCGTAATGTTTGCATACGATATTTGTTTTAGGCGTATGATAGCTCGTTGGAAAGGTATCGTCAAGAAGATTTACTTTTGGGGCTCAATTATTCCTTCGACCATAATTGAGCTCTTCAATATCGGAAAACCTTCATTTGGACCCTCAAAATATCCTCGGAAGTTAAAAACTGCTAAAAATAGTAAATTGTCAAATTTGCCAGAAAATTGTTTTGAGCCAGTCAAAAAAGGTAGGTGGCCACCGATATTGACCTAGATAAATCCTCTCTCCTTTGGAAGAAATGGTATCCATTTTGTTGAGTTCCCTTGAGAGAGGGAAAAGCGTTCGCTGAATCTACGTCTTAGTGAGCTGCTTTCCTTTCTGGAGACGTCGCGCTGCTTAGTTTCTGGAAGTCTGTGACGAACCTGTTGAGGCTGAGGTTGTTCAACAAGTCAGGCTAAATGAGAGGATGATGTGTAGAAGGAATGTTTTCTCTTTAATGCAACCTTGTCGACCTGCTTTTGTTGGATAGAAGGTGCTTGGGATGAAGCTATAGTGGTTGCAATGTCCTTCTATTCCCATTTTGAATAGATTGTGAAGAAGATGAGTTTTACAGTATGAGATACTACCTTGTGGGAATTTTTAGGTGGAACAGTAGTCGCAACTACCTCTGGTATTCTCTAGATATCACCCCCTAGAGAAACAATGACAATGCGGGGTTGAGACTCATAAATAACGTGATGCTTCAGAACTACTTGGCCCCTCTCTTGCCGCAGTGTGTTCCATCTCATAGTTTCCAATAGGCTAATATTGTTCCTTTACCGCATCCACAAAAAAATCCCAAGTGGGATCGACCCCATATATTTTAGACTCCTCTGTTGAACTATGATCCCAATAAGTTTCCCACCAATTTTTGACATGGGGGAGAGCTTTAAGGAGTGCGAAGGTGATCTTTTAATTGTCGAAAAAATTGTGAACAAAGAAAATAACCTTCTAGCAGATTTAACCATTTGTCTAGGGCTTCTGCATCTATCTGTCCTTCAAGTATAGGAATGTCAAAATTAACTTGTACTTTGAAAGGTGAGGTTCTTCCAAAGTGGCCACTTGATGAAGATGCACCTATTCCTATCGGCAGGTGTTGAAGGATGTGGGAAAAATTATGCATCATGTAGTCCCTCTGTCGCGTGAGAGCTTGCTCAAGAAATAGATTGATAAGATCATCTCCTCCGTTGTTTTTTTTTTCCTCCACCATTGAGGGTTTCTTGGGTGTGAAAGAGTGATTGTACTCAAGAGAGATAAGCTCGAGACCCAAATTTCTATATTCATACCTCGCAGGGACATGCACTGAAAAAAATGACCAAGAACTGCCTTCTCTGATACCACTGATCCGGATTAATTTTCAGCAGGAAATGAGATCGGAGATATAATAAAGAAATGCAGAGAGATATCAAAGATATTCAATAATATAATAGAAATGTATCAGAGATGCAACCATAAACATAGATATACAGTGATACATGATTTCTAACAATGAAAGTAATGTACAGAGACTCTAAAAATATAGAGTGAAAGACTCGCTAGAATGGTGACAACTTATCTCTGAGAAGAGATGTGACGGATACTTGCATTCTCAAGAAGATGATTACAATGAGGCTCTAAAGGTATTATTACAATAAACAGGAATTCCAAAAGTTCTAGACACCCAAAAACCTAACCCTAGGAGATGAAGCTCCAAAATTCATGTGGGCCCCCTTTGGGTAAGTTAGTACATCAACTTCACGGGGTCGTAACTTTTGCATACGATCTATGTTTTAGGCGTATGATAGCTCGTTGGAAATGTATCATCGAGGAGATTCATTTTAGTGTATAATTTATTTCTTGGAGAGTCATTGAGAATGTTGATCTTGAAAAACCTTCATTTGGGCCCTCAAAATGGACCCAGAAGTTAAAAACTGCTAAAAATAGTAAATTGCCAAATATGCCAGAAAACTATTTTGAGCCAGTCAAAAAAGGTGGGTGGCCACCGATATCCAATTAGATCAATCCTCCCTCCTTAGGAAGAAATTTTATCCATTGCGTTGAGTTCTCGGGGGAGAGAGAAAAGCGTTTGCTGAATCTGCATCTTGGTGAGCTACTTTCCTTTCTGGAGACGTCACAGTGCTCAGTTTGTGGAAGTCTGTCACGAACCTGTTGAGGCTGAGGTTGTTCAACAAGTTAGGCTACATGAGAGGATGGTGTGCATAAAGAATCTTTTTTCTTTGCTACAACCTTGTTGACCTGCTTTTGTTGGATAGAAGGTGCTTGGGGTGAAGCTATAGTGGTTGCAGTGTCCTTATGTTCCCATTTTGAACAGTAGTCGGACCTACCTCTGGTATTTTGTAGAGATGACCCCCTAGAGAAACAATGAAACTGCGGGGTTGAGACTCATAAATAGCGTGGCGCTTACACATATATGGTTGGCCCAAGAGAACATAATAGACATATAGTGGGGTAACATCACATAATACCTCATCCTTGAAGGGTTGTATGCCATATGACAATCGAAATTGTTAGCTGACACAAAGATCTTGTCCTTCGCGAAGCCACCCGATGTTGTATGGATGCGGGTGTGGTGTTGTTGACAATCCTAACTATTTAATGACCTCTACAGAGATGAGGTTCTTCTGGCTTCCACTATCAACAATAAAATGCAGTGGGGTCCCCTTCACCCACATGTGTGAATGAAAAAGGTGCTCCCCCTCTTTAGGATCTATTGGTTCTTCTGTTTGAATTGTTGTGGTCATGACAATTGCAGTGGGGTCTGCGTCAATGATTTGTCTTTTACCAGTATTTTCAGAATCAAATTATGAATCAACGTTTGTCTCCTTGTCTTTGATCTCGACCACCAATGACTCTTTTGAGTGACATTTATCAATGTTGTGCCAGAGGCTTTGTGGAAATCACACCATTTTTCGGTGTCCTTCTTTAGCTTCCCATGACCCTTCTTTTCATGTGGCTTGGACTGGTTTTCGAGAGACTGTTTCTTAGGGACTTCTTTGTCATACTTTGTTTGCTGTGGATTTGCAGAACCAAAATCCCGTTTATTATGGTGCTTAAATTTCTACTCGATTTTAACAACATATCGATAGGCAACACCGAGTGATGAGATGTCTAGAAAATCCATTTCAGTTTGGATGTATCTATATAGAGCCCCACGGTATTTCAGAACCAAATGTCGTTCGAAGTCTTTGATATGGAAGGTATTGGTGAACTCTTGAACTTCTTGGCCCCTCTATTTCTGCAGTGTGTTCCATCTCATGTACTGGTCCTCATAGTTTCTAATAGGGTAATATTGTTCCTTTACCGCATCCACAAAAAAATCCCAAGTGGGATCAGCCCCATATATTTCAAAATCCTTTATGGAAGTCTCCTCCCAATAATTTTCCCACCAATGTTTGACATGGAGGAGAGCTTTAAGGAGTGCGAGGTAATATTTTCTTTTTCAGAATTTTTTTTAATAGAGAAATAACCTTCTAGTAGATTTAACCATTTGTCTAGGGCTTATGCATGTATTTTTCCTTCAAATACAAAAATATCAAAATTAACTTGTAACTTGAAAGGTGGAGTGCCTCCAAAGTGGTTGCTTTATGAAGATGCATCTTTTTCTATCGATAGGTATTGAAGGATGTGGAAAAAATTCTCCATCATTTCGTCCCTCTGTTGCGTGAGAGCTTGCTCAAGCAACAAACTGATAGTGTCATCTGCTCCGTCGTTTTTCTTTTCTTCTGCCATTGAGGGTTTCTTGGGTGTGTGAAATCAATTTTCATTAAGAGAGAAAAACTTGAGACAAAACTTGCTATACTCAGACCTCGTGGGGACATGCACTGAAAAAAATGACCAAGAATAGCCTGCTATGATACCACTGATCTAGATTAATTTTCGACATGAAATGATATCGGAGATATAATAAAGAAATGGATAGAGATATCACAGATATTCAATAATATAACATAAATGTATCAGAGATGCAACCATAAACACAGATATATAGTAATACAATATTTCTATTAATGAAAGAAATGTACAGAGTCTGTAAAAATACAGAGTGAAAGACTCGGTAGAATGGTGGCAGCTTATCTCTAAGAAGAGATGTGATGGCTACTTGAATTTGCAAGAAGATGATTACAATGAGACTTTGAAGGCCTTTTTACAATAAACAGGATTGCCAAAATTTATAGACATCCAAAAACCTAACCCTAGGAGATCAAGCACCGAAAGTCATGTGGCCCCCCTTTAGATAAGTTAGTACATCAACTTCCCGGGGTCGTAACTTTTGCATAAGATATCCATTTTAGGCGTATGATAGCTCGTTGGAAATGAATTATCGAGGAGATTGATATTTGGGGTTCAATTATTCCTTCAACTATCATTGAGAACCCTGATATCGAAAAACTTTCATTTGGGCCCTCAAAATGGTCGTGGAAGTTAAAAACTGCTAAAAAATAGTAAATTGCCAAATTTGCCAAAAACTTGTTTTGAGCTAGTTGAAAAAGGTGGGTGGCCACCGATATCCAGATAGATCAATCCCCCCTCCTTAAGAATAAATGGTCTCTATTGTGTTGATTTTTCAGGGGAGAGGGAAAAACGTTTACTGAATCTGCATCTTGGTGAGTTGCTTTCCTTTCTGGAGACGTCGCGTTGCTCAGTTTGTGGAAGTCTATCACGAACTTGCTGAGGTTGAGGTTGTTCAACTAGTTGGGACACATGAGAGGATGATGTTCAGAAGGAATCTTTTCTCTTTGCTTCAACCTTGTCGACCTACTTCTGTTTGATAGAAGGTGCTTGGGGTGAAGCTATAGTGGTTGCAGTGTCCTTTTGTTCCCATTTTGAATAGATTGTGAAGAAGCTGAATTTTTCTATATGAGATACTACCTTGTGGCACTTTTTAGGTGGAATAGTAGTCGTAACTACCTCTATTATTCTATAGAGATGACCCCCTAGATAAATAATAACACTGCGGGGTCGAGACTCATAAACAATGTGGCGCTTACACATGTATGTTTGGCCCAAGAGAACATCACAGAAATGTAGTGGGGAAACATGACATAATACCTCATCCTTGAAGGGTTGGATGCCATATGACAATCAACATTGTTGGCTGACATGAATATATTGTCCTTGGTGAAGCCACCTGATGTTATATGGCTGCGGGTGTAGTGTTGTTGACAATCTCAACTATTTGACGATCTCTACTGAGATGAGATTATTCTAGATTCTTCTATCAACAATAAAATGCAGCGGGGTCCCCTTCACCCACATCTGTGAATGAAAAAGGTGCTTCCCATCTTTAGGATATGTTGGTTGTTTTGGTTGAATTGTTGCGGTCGCAAAAATAGCATTGGAGTTTGTGTTAATGATCTCTCCTTTACCAGTATTTTCATAATCAAATTCTGAATCAGGGTTCGGCTCCTTGTCTTTGATCTCAACCACCAATGACTATTTTGAGTGGCATTCATCGATGTTGTGCTAGGGGATTTTGTGGAAATAGCACAATTTTCTGGTGTCCTTCTTTGTCTTCCCGTGACCCTTCTTTTCATGTGGCTTGGACTGGTTTTTGGAAGACTGTTTGTTAGCAACGTCTTGTTAATACTTTTTTTTTGTGGATTTGCAGAACCAAAATCCTATTTATTCTGGTGCTTAAATTTATTCTCGATTTTAATAGCATATCGATAGGCAGCACCGAGTGATGAGATGTCTAGAAAATCCATTTCTGTTTGGATGTATCTGTGTAGAGCCCCACAATATTTCAGAACCAAATGTCATTCATAATCTTTGATACTTAGATTGGTGAGCAAGGTATGGAAGGTATTGGTGAACTCTGGAAATAATTTGCCCCTCTCTTGCTGCAGTTTCATCCATCTCATGTATTGGTCCTCATAATTGCTAATAGGGTAATATCATTCCTTTACAACATCCACAAAAAAATCCTAAGTGGGATGGACCCCATATATTTCAGAATCCTGTATGGAACTCTGATCCCAATAATTTTCCCACCAATGTTTGACATGGGCTAGAGCTCTAAGGAGTGTGAAGATGATATTTTCTTTGTCGGAAAATTTTTGAACAAAGAAAATAACCTTCTAACATATTTAGCCATTTGTTTATGGCTTCTGCATCTATTTGTCCTTCAAATACAGGAATATCAAAATTAATTTTTACTTTGAAAGGTGAGGTTCCTCCAAAGTAGCCGCTTGATGAAGATGTGCCTATTTCTATCGGAAAATGTTTAAGGATATGGGAAAAATTATCCATCATTTCATCCCTCTGTCACGTGAGATCTTTCTTAAGCAATAGACTGATAGGATCGTCTGCTCCATCATTTTTATTTTCTTTCACCATTGAGGGTTTCTTGGGTGTGCGAGAGAGATTGTCCTAAAGAGAGACAAGCTCGACACCCAACTTTCTATAATCAGACCTCGTGGGGACATGCACTGAAAAAACAACCAAGAACAGCTTGTTCTGATACCATTGATCCAGATTATTTTCGTCACGAAATGAGATCAGAGATATAAAAAATAAATGCACAGACATATCAAAAATATTCAATAATATAACATAAATGTATCAGAGAGGCAAACAGAAACATATATATACAATAATACACAATTTCTATTAATGAAATAAATGTACAGATACTATAAAAATACAGAGTGAAAGACTCGCTAGAATGGTGGCAGCTCATCTCTAAGAAGAGATGTGACAACTACTCGCATTCGCAAGAAGATGATTACAATGAGGATCTGAAGGAATTTTTACAATAAACAAGAATGATAAAATTCCTAAACATCCAAAAACCTAACCCTAGGAGATGAAGCACCAAAAGTCATGTGGGCCCCATTTGGGTAAGTTAGTACCTCAACTTCCTAGGGTTGTAACGTTTGCATAAGATCTTCGTTTTAGGCGTATGATAGCTTGTTGGAAAGGTATCATCGAGGAGATTCATTTTGGGGTCTCAAATATTCCTTCTACTATATTGGAGAACCTTGATCTCTAAAAACATTCATTTGGGCCATCAAAATGGCCCCGGAAGTTAAAAACTGCTAAAAATAGTAAATTGCTAAATTTGCCAGAAAATTGTTTTGAGTCAGTTGAAAAAGGTGGGTGGCCACCGATATCCAACTAGATCAATCCTCCCTCCTTAGGAATAGATTGTCTCCATTGTGTTGAGTTTCGAAGGGAGAGAGAAAAGTGTTTGTTGAATCTGCAGCTTGGTGAGTTGCTTTCCTTTCTATAGACGTCACACTGCTCAGTTTGTGGAAGTTTTTCACGCACCTATTGAGGTTGCGATTGTTCAACATGCTGGGATACATGAGAGGATGGTGTGTAGAAGGAATATTTTCACTTTGTTGCAACCTTGTTAACCTACTTTTTCTAGATCGAAGGTGCTGGGGGCAAAGCTGTAGTGGTTGCAGTGTCCCTCTGTTCCCATTTTGAACAGATTGTGAAGAAGCTGAATTTTGCAGTATGAGATGCTACCTTGTGACACTTTTTAGGTGGAACAGTAGTCGGAACTACCTCTGGTATTCTGTAGAGATGAACCCCTAGAGAAACAATGACATTGCGAGGTCGAGACTCATAAACAGTGTGGTGCTTACACATATATGTTTGGCCCAAGAGAACATCACAGACATGAAGTGGGGCAACATCACATAATACCTTATCCTTAAAGGGTTGGATTCCATATGAAAATTGACATTGTTGGCTGACACGAAGATCTCTTCCTTGGCGAAGCCACCCGATGTTGTATGGCTGAGGGTGTGGTGTTACCAACAATCCCAACTATTTGATGACCTCTGCTGAGATGAGGTTCTTATGGATTCCGGTAGGAACAATAAAATGCAGTGGGGTCCCCTTCACCCACATCTGTGAATGAAAAAGGAACACCCCCTCTTCAAGATTTGTTGGTTCTTCTGGTCGAATTTTTGTGGTCGCGACAATAGCAGTGGGGTCTACGTCAATGATCTATCCTTTACCAGTATTTTCAAAATCATATTCTGAATCAGGGTTCGACACCTTGTCTTTGATCTCAGCCACCAATGATTGTTTTGAGTGAAATTCATTGGTGTTGTGCCAGGGGATTTTTTGGAAATCGCACCATTTTTCGATGTCCTTCTTTGTCTTCCTGTGACCTTTCTTTTCATTTGTCTTGGACTCATTTTCAAGAGACTATTTGTTAGGGATGTCTTTGTCATACTTTGTTTCTTGTCGATTTGCAAAACCAAAATCCCTTTCTTTCTGGTGCTTAAATTTCTTCTCGATTTTAACAACATATCGATAGGTAGCATTGAGTGATGAGATGTCCAGAAAATCCATTTCATTTTGGATGTATTTGTTTAGAGCCCCACAGTATTTCAAAACCAAATTTCGTTGGGAGTCTTTGATACCTAGCCTAGTGCACAAGGTATGGAAGGTATTGGTGAACTTTAGAACTGCTTGGCCCCTCTCTTGCCGCAGTCTATTCCATATCATGTACTGGTCCTCATAGTTTCCAATAGGGTAATTTGTTCCTTTACCGCATCCACAAAAGCATCCCATGTGGGATCGACCCCATATATTTCAGACTCCTCTATCAAACTATGATCCCAATAAGTTTCCCACCAATTTTTTACATGGAGAAGAGATTTAAGGAGTGTGAAGGTGATCTTTTCTTTGTCAAAAAATTTGTGAACAAAGAAAATAACCTTCTGGCAGATTTAACCATTTGTCTAGGGCTTATGCATCTATCTGTCTTTCAAATACAGGAATATCAAAATTAACTTGTACTTTGAAAGGTGAGGTGCCTCCAAAGTGGTCGCTTGATGAAAATGTGCTTGTTGCTATCGGTAGGTGTTGAAGGATGTGGAAAAAATTCTCCATCATTCCGTCCCTCTATCGCGTGAGAGCTTGCTCAAGCAATACACTGATAGGATCGTCTGCTTCGTCATTTTTACTTTCTTCCACCATTGAGGGTTTCGTGGGTGTGAGAGAGTGATTTTCCTCGAGAGAGACAAGATTGAGACCCAAATTTCTATACTCAGATCTCACAGGGACATGCACTGAAAAAAATGACCAAGAACTGCCTACTCTGATACCACTGATCCGGATTAATTTTCGGCACGAAATGAGATCGGAGATATAATAAATAAATGTAGAGAGATATCACAGATATTCAATAATATAACAGAAATGTATGAGAGATTCAACCATAAACATATATATATAGTGATACACGATTTTTATTAAGGAAAGTAATGTACAGAGACTATAAAAATACAGAGTGAAAGACTCGCTAGAATGGTGACATCTTATCTCTGAGAAGAGATGTGATGGCTACTTGCATTCACAAGAATATGATTACAATGAGGCTCTGGAGGCCTTTTTACAATAAACAGGAATTCCAAAAGTCCTAGACATCCAAAAACCTAACCCTAGGAGATGAAGCGCCAAAAGTCATGTGGGCCACCTTTGGGTAAGTTAGTACATCAACTTCTCGAAGTCGTAACATTTGCATATGATCTTCGTTTTAGGCGTATGATAGCTCGTTGGAAAGGTATCATCGAAGAGATTAATTTTGGGAGATAATTTATTTTTTTGAATATCATTGAGAACCTTGATCTTGAAAAACCTTCATTTGGGCCCTCAAAATGGCCCCAGAAGTTAAAAACTGCTAAAAATAGTAAATTGCCAAATATGCCAAAAAACTATTTTGAGCCAGTTGAAAAAGGTGGGTGGCCACCAATATCCACCTGGATCAATCCTCCCTCCTTAGGAATAAATGTTCTCCATTGCGTTGAGTTCCCAGGGGAGAGGGAAAAGCGTTTGCTGAATCTGCATCTTGGTGAGCTACTTTCCTTTCTGGAGACATCGCGGTGCTTAGTTTGTGGAAGTCTATCATGAACCTGTTGAGGCTGAGGTCGTTCAACAAGTCAGGCTACATGAGAGGATGGTGTGAAGAAGGAATATTTTTTCTTTGTTGCAACCTTGTCAACCTGCTTCTGTTGGATAGAAGGTGCTTGGGGCAAAGCTGTAGTGGTTGCAGTGTCCTTTTGTTCCCATTTTGAACAGATTGTAAAGAAGCTAAATTTTGCAGTATGAGATACTACCTTGTGGCAATTTTTAGGTGGAACAGTAGTTGGAACTAACTCTGGTATTTTGTAGAGATGACCCTCTAGATAAATAATGAAACTGCGGGGTTAAGACTCATAAATAGCATGGCGCTTACACATGTATGGTTGGCCCAAGAGAACATCATAGACATCTAGTGGGGAAACGTCACATAATACCTTATCCTTGAAGGGTTGGATGCCATATGACAATCGACATTGCTGGCTAAAATTAGGATCTCATCCTTGTCGAAGCCACTCGATGTTGTATGGATGCAGGTGTGGTGTTGCAACAGTCACAATTGTTTGACAACTTCTGCTGAGTTGAGGTTCTTCTGGCTTTTAGTATCAACAATAAAATGCAGTGGGGTTCCATTCACCCACATCTGTGAATGAAAAAGGTGATCCCCCTCTTCAAGATCTATTGGTTCTTTTGGTTGAATTGTTGCGGTCGTGACAATAGCAGTGGGGTCTGCATCAATGATCTATCCTTTACTAGTATTTTCATAATCTTATTCTAAATCAGGGTTTAGGTCCTTGTCTTTGATCTCAACCACCAATTACTATTTTAGGCGACATTCATTGGTGTTGTGCCAGGGGCTTTTGTGGAAATTGCACCATTTTAAAGTGTCCTTCTTTGTCTTCCTGTGACCCTTCTTTTCATGTGGCTTGGACTGGTTTTCTGGAGACTGTTTGTTAGGGACATCTTTGTCATACTTTGTTTGTTGTGGATTTGTAGAACCAAAATCCTGTTTGTTTTGCTTCTTAAATTTATGCTTGATTTTAACAGCATATCAATAAGTAGCATCGAGTGATGAGATGTCCAGAAAATCCATATCAATTTGGATGTATATGTGTAGATCCCCATATTATTTCAGAACCAAATGTTGTTTGGAGTCTTTGATACCTATGTTGGTGCACAAGGTATGGAAAGTATTGGTGAACTACGGAACTGCTTGGCCCCTCTCTTGTCGTAGTGTGTTCAATCTCATGTA
Organism: Picea sitchensis; assembly: GCA_010110895.2. Taxonomy (NCBI): domain Eukaryota; kingdom Viridiplantae; phylum Streptophyta; class Pinopsida; order Pinales; family Pinaceae; genus Picea; species Picea sitchensis. The sequence continues at coordinate 334,317 of SNQJ01S0004697.1, read as the reverse complement.
CTGGTCCTCATAGTTTCCAATAGGGTAATATTGTTCCTTTACCGCATCCACAAAAAATCTCAAGTGGGATCAACCCCATATATTTCAAACTCCTCCATATAACTCTACTCGTAATAATTTTCCTACCAATTTTTGACATGGGGGATATCTTTAAGGACTGCGAAGGTGATCTTTTCTTTGTCGGAAAATTTGTGAACAAAGAAATAACATTCTAATAGATTTAACCATTTGTTTATGGATTATGCATCTATCTATCCTTCAAATATAGGAATATCATAACTAACTTTTATTTTGAAAGGCGAGGTGCCTCCAAAGTGGCCACTTTATGAAGATGTGCCTATTTCTATCGACAAGCGTTGGAGGATGTGGAAAAAATTCTCCATCATTTAGTCCCTCTGCCGTGTGAGAGATTTCTTAAGAAACATACTGATAGAATCATCTACTCCATCATTTTTATTTTCTTCCTCCATTTAGGGTTTCTTGGGTGTGCGAGAGCGATTTTCCTCAAGAGAGACAATCTCGAGACCCAACTTTCTATACTCAGACCTCGTGGGGACATGCACTGAAAAAAAGACCAAGAACAACCTACTCTGATACCACTGATCTGCATTATTATGTATCAGAGATGCAACCATAAACACAGATATACAGTAATACATGATTTCTATTAATGAAAGAAATGTACAGAGACTATAAAAATACAGAGTGAAAGACTTGCTAGAATGGTGGCAGCTTATCTCTGAGAAGACATGTGATGGCTACTCGCATTCGCAAGAGGATGATTACAATGAGGCTCTGAAGGAATTTTTACATTAAACAGGAATTCCAAAAGTATTATACATCCAAAAACCTAACCCTAGGAGATGAAGCGCCAAAAGTCATGTGGGACCCGTTTGGTTAAGTTAGTATATCAACTTCACGGGGTCGTGACTTTTGCATACGATCCTCGTTTTAGGCGTATGATAGCTCGTTGGAAAGGTATCATTGAGGAGATTCATTTTGGTGGCTCAATAATGAATTCATCTATCATTGAGAACCTCTATCTTGAAAAACCTTCATTTGGGCCCTCAAAATGGCCCCAAAAGTTAAAAACTGCTAAAAATAGCAAATTGCCAAATTTTCTAGAAAATTGTTTTGAGCTAGTCGGAAAAGGTGGGTGGCCACCGATATCCATTGGGATCAAAACACTTCCTTAATTAATCACTATTTCATTCCAAGATAACAAATGATTCCAACCCATATATTATGCTAATATCTTGTTTAGATGTAGGAAATGCCATGAATATGGGCACCTATTTCGAGGTTGTCCTCAGAACACAACCCATAAGAATAACAAAGGAAAGTAGGAGAAGGAAACTAGCTTCTAGATCTTAGCAGATAAAAATGATATGAAGGCTAACCAGGAAGGAGAGAAGCAAGGGCCAAAGAAATAACAATCGAAACAGGGGAATACTGAGGAAAAACAAGAAGACATACATAAATGTAGGATGACAAAGGAAAGTAAGAAAAATCTAGCAATAGAGTTGAGAGAAGTCCATATGCAAGAGGAGGTGGTTTCATAAGATTCATAGGAAGGGACAATGAAGGAAAACCACAACTAAGCCTCATAATCAGAAGACATGGAGGTGGAATTATAGACACTAATAGTTTTCCATGGGGAAAAAGATATCAACAGTATGAAGGTGGGATAACTTTGTTGGATCCACAAAGAACTTGTCAGAAGAAAAAGAAAAGAAAAAATGTCAGACAATCTAGCCTCCTCATTGGGGAACATTGGAAGAAAGTTCAACCTACTAAAAAACACCAAGAAACCAAGAGGAAATATGAGGGAAAAAGTATGAAAGCCCCATAATGAAGTTCTTGAAGAAATCGATGCTCTTCTCATTGACTCGGGACAGGTAGTGGGACTACTAGACATATACTTCCTTCCCCAAATGAAAAGTTAAAGATGAATATATTCTAATATAATATTAGGGGTGTTAATGGCATTTCAAAGAACAAAATCCTTCGAAATAGACTAAAACAAGAAAATATGGACTTGGTAATATTGAAAGAATATAAGTGAAATAGGTAAATTATGGAGTCAATAGCTAGGAAGATATGGGAACCATGCAAGTTCATCTACTATGAAGGAGATGGGGCCGCCAGAGGACTATCCTTCTTATGGGACCCGAGGAAACTCAAAGTGGATCTTAGATGTCAATCTGAAAGGATAATAACCATATCCTACAATATCATAGGGTTGATGAAACATGGGACAGTGACACAAGTCTATTGTCCCCAATCTCCAAGGGACAAGAGAGATTTCATGAGAGAGCTCTCGGGAGTAGGAACAAGTGTGAAGTATAAACAATGGATTGTAGGAGGGGAATACAATATTATAACCTCCTTGGAGGATAAGAAAGGGGGCATAGGTAAATTGATCTCAGAAGACCAAACTTTCAAATTACTAATTGATACTGTGGCTAATATAAATGATCCCTTCAGAAGGGAATTTTACCTCGAGCAACAAAAGAGGAGGGAAGCATCATATATAAGAAAGACTAGACATACTCATGGTCTCAAAAACATTTTACCAACACATGCAAGCAGTCAGTAGGGATATCTTACCTATTTATGTATATGATCATTGGCCAATCTCTCTGACATGGATGGATGGGATTTTCCCTCATCCAAAACCTTTTAGATTCGAGAAATTATTCACCATACACCCAAAATTCATGCAAATGACTGAGGGATGGTGAGGAGAGAACCACAATTTGCATCGAAGAAAGATGTTCCGGTTCCAACAGATGTTGAAACATATAAAAATTATTCTAAAAACGTGGAATAAAGGATTATTTGGTAGCATTCAAGATGAAAAATGAGACTTAGAGGTTAATATAGAACAAGTGCAAAGAAAAATAAACCAGGATGGCTTATCTACAAATATGAAACATCTAGAATAAAAATTAACAGGGGAGATACAATAAAGAGACCAATAAGGGGAAATCATGTTCCTCTAGAAGTGCAAGATTCTTTGTCTTAAAGAGGGTGACAAGAATACCAAATTCTTTCATAAATCCCTCCTACAATGTAGGAACTAGAATTGGATTCATTCTTTCCAAATGAAAAAAGGGGTGATTGTCGAAAGGCATGAAGACATTGAACATAATATCACGAATTATTTTAGTACTCTACTTACAGAACCCCCTCAAGACAGAAAGGAAGAAACATAATTAATCATCCAATATATTCCAAAGTTGGTTTCTCAAGATCATAACAAAATCTTACTGAGGGACGTGACTATGAAAGAGGTGTAAGTAGCAGTGAAAGATTTGTCATAGGGGAAATACCATGGGCCAAATGGCTTCAGTTTTTACTTCTTCCAATCATGTTGGAGAATTACTGGTAAAGCTTATGGAAAGCGGTGGAAGAAGCCATGACCTCTCAATTGGTCTTGAGAGACCTCAATGCCACCTTCCTAGCTCTAATCCCAAAGGAAAAGAAAGCAAATAATTGCTAAATTATTCCCCTAAACAATGAGATTTTGTAGAAGGTAGACAAATGATGGATGATATTGTAATTTTCCATGAAACCATTCATTCCTTTAAATATATGAAAAAACCTGGGATACTACTAAATATTGACCTATCTAAAGCCTATGAAAAAATAAATTGGGAGTTCTTACGAGCCATTCTGGGGGCCTTTGACTTTAACCCCTCCTAGACCCAATGGTTCTTGAACCTAAATTCCTCGTCTTTATTTTCTATTCTAGTCAACAACTCCCTGTCTCCCACCTTTAACACTTCACGAGGATTAAGGTAGGGAGATTCTTTGTCCCCCTACCTGTTCATTATTCTCATGGAATTTTTAGGGAGATCCCTGAAGAAAACCCAAAGAGAAGGTCACCTGAAAGGGATAATAATTTCTGCTTAGACCGAACCTTTGACCTATCTTCAGTTTTTTGATGACACACTCCTAGGGAATCCCACAGTGTAGGAATCCAGAGCCATCAAGAAATATCTGGATGTTTTCCTTTCCTCCTCTTTAATGAAACTTAACTTAGACAAATATTGTTGGTTGTAGAGCATGATTATCTTCTTGATTTAGAGGTTTGTTTCATCCATGCTTGGATCCCATTTCCTGACAGGGGGGTTTTGGGGAGTTTGGGCCCCCACTTTTTTCATCAGGGGGGTCCAGGGGGGGGGGAGGGGGGGAAAGAAAATTAATGGATCCCCCACGGGAAAAGGATTTGGGCGCAGTGCCCTCGAAGTGAAATTTTGGGAAACATTTCTTTGTAAAATTGTAATTTTGTAATCAATATGAACCGTTCATTATAGTGTCGCATATCTAACGATAGAAGTGATCTTAGGGTTTTTTTCCTTGGAAGGAAACCCTTTTTTCATGAGGGAATTGTATTGCGGCTGTGTATGTGTGTGAATACAATATTCTGACAGAGGGGACTGTGAGAGAAAGAAGAGGAATTTATAGCGGGTGTGTTGTAGGTTGTATCCCTTCATTTTGCTGGAAAACATAAAGGAAGGACCTGAAATTTTTTCTCGTGGTCATAGCCCACACTGGTTGAAACATGTATATATGTGTCTCTATTTTATTGTACATCTTATGTGCTTTATTTTATTGCTCCACGGTCCTGTTTTTTCAAACAAATCTCTCATTTTCTTCTTTAACATCATGAACAGAAACCAACATAGAATTACCAACATTTTATTATTCCAAAGATCCTCTTTTCCATTATACTACCTAGGGGCTCCCCTCCTTGAAAAATCTATAAGAAATACGGGATGGAAAGGGATGCTAGCTAAACTATAAAAGAGACTCACTTTCTAGACCCATAGATCCCTCTCTTTGTCGGGAATAATTATGCTCATGAAATCAATTTTAATGGCTATGAGAGTCTATTTGTTCTCAATTTTGGCAGTGCTTGTGTACATATTTCAGATTTTTTTCTCAATCTAGATAAATTTCCGATGGGGGGGAACAAAAAGAGAAAATACAATGGGCTCTAGTCAGCTGGGAAAAATGTTTGAACCAAATTATCGGGGAGGCTTAGGGATAAAATACCACCAAAGGATGAGCTAGGCCCTGGTTGCTAAAGTTTTCTATAGATGGATCAAAAGTCCAAAAGAACTTTGGGCTCGGATTTGGCAGGTAAAATATGCCAAAGATATCTCCCATCAAGACTGGATTCTTATGGAGGGAGACAAACCGGGATCGATAATCTGGAATTATGCTTGGAAAAATAGGGCGATGGGAAAATAATTAGAGTTTTTGGGAGCTACACTATGGCTAGTAGGCCCTTTTTTGGGAGTAAATGTGGGAGAAACGTCCGACGTTGAGCTTAGACGAATGACTACATAAAATCAAAGATAAGATGATAGGGGTTGGCAGGACGAAAATTGCCCAATATTGGGAGGTATACCCACACATTATCACTGGCAGAATAAAATTTTGGATCCCCACGATAGATTGGACTATAGAATGGAATGACCCACATATTCAAATCTTGGAGGATATTCTAAAAGACTACTCACCGCCCAATATCCAGGCCAGGACATCCTTAGATGGGGGAAAAAGGCGGACAAGAACTTCCACATCAAGGAAGCCTACCAAGAAGCCCTAGCTATGGGGAACGAGCCCAAAAGACCAATCTAGTCTAAGGTATGGAACTCCCAACTATGGCCAAAGGGTCCACCTTTCTATCACTAGTAGTCAACAGAAAATCTCTAACTTGGGACAAGATCACAAAGAGAGGGTTTGTGGGCCCATCAATCAGTCTATTGTGCAATCAAGCGGGAGAAACCCTAAACCACCTCCTCAATTCATGTCTGTTATATTAGGAATTATGGTACAAAGGGACCTCAATATTCATAATCTCAAACTCAAAACATTATAAATACAATAGAAGACTTGAGAACAAATCCTTACCATAATTCAATTCTGAACCATGTTTGGATGCTCTTCCCAGGATTCCTCCTATGTTATATATGAAAATCCAGAAACAAAAGGATCTTCCAAAACCAGGCTCCATCCTTAGAATTTATTTGGAAAGGGGTCCTAAACAACATGTAGGAGACCATTTCCCAAGTTCCTTGGTAGGAAAAATACCTAACAACGATAGGGAATGAGAAATATTTGTTTGCCATATGGAGCCCCAACAAAGGTAAGTTGATTCTCCCACTAGAGAATAACCAGGAATCACATCATCCTCTTAGAGAGACATGGGAACCCCCCCCCTCAGGTCTTCTAGAATTTGAATTTTTATTGGGCGTCCAAGGAAAAAACCAGGGTCAGGAGTGGTCGGTGGAATATTCAAGGATTCCAAGGGAGAAACCTTCCTCCTATACACTATCATATTGGGGCATAACACCAACAATAAAGTATAATTATCGAGATTATTGGAAGGTCTGCAATGGGAGAAATTCAGGGGGTATTCGATGCTCATAGCTAAAGGACACTCCAAAATTATGGTCTCATCCCTTGGAACAATCATAAACAACACCTTGCCAGATAGGAAAGTCAACAATAATTCCAATCCAGTTAGGATATGGACCAATGCGACAGCTGAATACCTTGTTAATGTGGTAGTTGGCCAAGCCCTAAGTTTGTCCCAATGGCAATGGCACAGGGATGAAACATTTGTGTGAGAATCTTACATGTGTCAACCACCATGAAAACCAACTGCATGATACCATAGGTGGAGAGTGGTGAGCACCCCGAGGGTTTCTAGAGGCCCAAGTGTTACCATGATTCCTATGAATATCCTTGAAGGAAAGACACAAGTTGTTTGGGAAATAGGTGGAGTTTTCCAGTCACCCACTAGTCATCATGGGTGACAAGATTAATTAATCCATCCTTCTCATACCGATATACCCGTCTCTCTCTTTTTTGGGATCAGATTGATTAATTCATTGAGTCGCAATTTAATTGTTACAAACACTTTAGTTGAAATTCTATCATGTTGGGAATTATTGCCTATGGGAAGGTTTTGTTTGGATCATATTGATTAATTCGTTGAATTGAAGTTTAATTGATACTAGCACTCTAGTTCAAATTCAGTCATATCTAGAATTATTGTCCATGGGAAGGTGTTTCAGGCTGAGTTTTCTTGTTATAATTAATGAGTAAACCTTGGTATAATTTACTTTTATCATCTCTTAACTATCTGGTGAACAATAATACAATGATTCCAAAATAATAATACATTCCAAATATTTCAAAATATTTTTAACAAATAAAAATGCTTCGTAAATTTACTATTATGATCTATCAACTCCCTCGTGAATAATATTACAATGATTCCAAAATAGTAATACATTCCAAATATTTCGAAATCTTTTTAACGAATAAAAACGCTTCCAAAATCTATTGTAATCATGATCTCCCATGCAAGTCTAATTTACTATATTCAAATACAATTATTCATATTTTACTGAAAGCTAGTATGTATAAAATCAAGTGAAACTTGTTCGAATATATGTCGTTCTCTGGAGAGAGATAATTATAGAGGGTTAGTTTATTTTTAAAGGATGTAGGGGATTGCTTCAAAAAACAATGAAAATTTATTACACGAGTTTCAACATTGTGTAACAACACCTGTAATCTACAACCAGGTGTTTCAACAACGTGTTTCAACAATGCTTGTAAGCTACAGCGAGGTGTTTCAGCAAAGTGTTTTAGCACGCATTTGAGCAAATAATAAAAAAATATTACAGCAAAAAAAATTAAGTAAATCACTTCTTCATCATGCACAAAGATCAATACTTCATTCTACAACAACCTTTTCAACAAGAGTTTCAAGAGTGTGTAAAATAACGTTTACAACAAAACAAAGTTATAATAGAAACATGGAATTAAAACAATAGAATAAAAACTTAGATTCTAATAGTAAAATAACTTCATTGAATCATTCCTTGCAACAGTAAATTCACCTAGTACTTATCTACTAAAAATTAATAGCATTCTACAGCGAAACACTACACAACATAGGGGTTTATATGAAGTTTTCACACAGTAAAAAGAGTATGCATGCTATAAAAAAATAAATTACTCTGCAACAAATCTGAATATCATCATGAGTTTACAAGCCTAGAAACAATCTAAAACAAAGTATAAAATCCCCTGATAACACTCTCAAAAAATTATTTCAATTTCTATTTCTTCTCTATCTCTTTGTGTATTTCTGTTTTTATATTTGTGCATTCTAAAATATTAATTACATGGATGCATATATACTGATTAAATTAGTTGATTAGATCTCCCCTTCATTGTACGCAAGTCGAATTTGGCTTTTCCAGAAAATAAATAATTATTTCCCCTTTTGAAATTCGATCATCCAAAAATGAAACGATGTGGTGGTGATGATCATTAAATTAATTTATGGGAGGTAGTATGTCTTTGAAATTTGATTGGATGAGACGAGACGTATTTTGTTGGTGAAATGATTAATCCCTAATATTTTCCCCCTTAATCATTTCACTGAAAAAACAAAACTCTACTTTATTACAGTTCACAAACGCAAATGTTATTTCTATGTATTTCAAATAATTCCTTGGGCAAGGGATTTGTAAACATCTTTGCAAACTAATCTTCAGATCTTTAAAATTCTATCTAAATTTCATCATTGTTTATCAGCTCTCGAATAAAATGATATTTTGTATCGATATGCTTAATTTTCTTGTGGAAAACATGATTACGTGAAAGTGCAATGGCTGATTTATTGTCACAAAAAATCTAAGTTGGTTCTTGCTATTCATGGAACAACTCAGTCATAATACTTCTCATCCACACTATATGACATGAAATTGTTGTTGCTACAACATACTCTACCTTGACAGATGATAAAGTCACAATGGGTTGCTTCTTTGAATCCCAATATACAACTCTTGATCCAAATCTGAACACATATCATGATGTGATTTTTCTGTCATCTACACTACCTGCAAAATCACTATCATTATATCCAATCAACTTAAAATATGTATTTGATGTGTATTGGACACCATAATTAGTTTCTCCAGCAACATATCTTAGGATCCTTTTTCCATCTTGCCAATGGGTGCTCTTCAAAGTCTCCATAAATCTAGAAATCAAACTTACAAAAAACATAATATCAGATCTTTTTGTTGTCAAATACATAAGACTTCCAACTGGTCTTTTATATAGATTCAGATCAATGCATGACCCCTCATCCTTCTTACTGAGTTTTGTTCTAGTTGCAATTGGTGTTACATTTGGTTTGCAATTCACCATCCTAAACCTTTTCAATATGTCCTTTGCATACTTAGTTTGACAAATAAAAATACCATATTCATATTGATTTACTTCAATGCCTAGAAAATACTTCATCATCCCTAAACCAGTCATTTCGAACTCAAGTTTCATGGCTATTTTAAACTCATCCATTGGGATATTTACGATGAAAATCAAATCATCAACATATAATAATACAATCCAGAGTTTACCTTCTTGATTTACCTTTGTATACAGAGTTGGCTCACTTGGACTCCTGTTGAATTTTTCACTATTCAGGTATTCCTCAATTCTTCTATACCATACTTTGGGTGCTTGTTTTAATCCATACAATTCTTTCTTTAACATGTAGAACTTACCTTCTTGTTCATCAATCTCATATCCTGGAGTTTGTTTCACATAAACCTCTTCTTCTAGAAAACCATTTAAAAATGTTGATTTTAAATTCATCTGGTACATTCACCATTTATTGTTCGCAGTAATGGCTAACACCATTCTTACTGTATCAAGTTTGACTACAGGTGAAAAAGTTTCATTATAGTCAATACCAGGTTTTTGACTTAACCCCTTAGCTACAAGCCTTGCCTTTTTCCTCTCAACGTCACCTTCAACATTTAACTTAGTCTTGTAAATCCATTTAACACCTACACAATTTTTATCTTTAGGAAAATCTATAAGTTCCCATGTGTTATTCCTTTCCATTGCATCAATTTCTTCATGCATGGCTTCTACCCAATCTTCTTTCTTAACAACATCATCAAAATTTACAAGACCATATGCAATTAATGAAAAATTTGAAACTTGATCTACTTCATCATTTTGCACATAGAATTATCTTAAACTTCTATTGTTTTGACCTCTAATTATGTTTCTTAATGAATCTAAAGTAGGATTTGATTCATTACTTACCTTTGATCATGTTTTTTGTCCACCATGACCCGATGGTTCACCACACTTGTATGTTTTGGGTGTTCTTAGTTGTGATGGGTTGACTCCTAGCAATTGTCTTACATGAGTTCTTGTTGTAGGTGTATGTGAATGTGAAATAAATTGTCCACCTTGTACGACCTTCTCATCTCCATCATTGTCTTCGTGAGATATTTCATCTCCCCCTGAAACAATTTTGTCCATGCTACCATTCCAAGCCTCTTCTTCTTTGAACTCAACATCTCGAATGATAACATACCTCTTGGTGATGTGATTATAGAGTCTATATTCATAAGAATCCTCATTGTATATGAAAAATACATACTTATCACTTATGCCATCCAACTTTCTCCTCATCTGTTCAGGTACATGTGCATAAGATACACACCCGAAAATCTTCAAATGGGATACACTATTATTGTTACCATTCCAAGCTTCCTAGGGAACTTGATTCTTTACACTCTTAGTTGGACTCATGTTCATAATATATACTAAACAAACAATTTTATCGCCCCATTATTCATTTGGAAGATGCTTCTCCTTCAACATACTTCAATCCATATTCATAATGGTTTGATTCTTCCTTTCATCTACTCCATTCTTTTGTGGAGTATCACAAGTAGTAAATTATCTCTTAATTCCATAATACTAAAAGAAATCCATGAAATCAGTTAGCATATACTCACCTCCTCTATCTGATCTCAAAACTTTAATATATTTTCCACTCTCCTTTTCAACCATAACTTTAAACCTCTTAAATATATGAAACGATTTAGACTTCTGCTTCAACAAGTAAACCCGATTTTTTTGACTGAAATCATCGATAAAAGTCATAAAATAGACATTACCAGTCAATGAAGATGTTTTCATCGGTTCACATAAGTCTATGTGAACAAGTTCTAATGGATCTTTAGCCCTGTATGAAACTCTAGAAATAAATGTATTCATGTGATGCTTTGCAAGTATGCAACTTTCACATGAGCTTGTTGGTTGTTGAATATTGGGCAATCCCTTCACCATTTGCTTGCTCTGCAAAAAATCTAAATCTCCAAAAATGTAAATGGCCATATCTCAAATGCCATAACCATGACTCATCAAAAAATTTATCTTTATAAGAATTCAAAGTGTCAGTCAAATCATTTATCATAATAAGTGGAAACATTCTATTCTTTGTCATCTCTACTCTGGAAATCAGCTGCTTAATTGGATACTTATCATAAATTGTACATACCTTGTTCTTGAAGAACACTCTGTACTTTTTTTCTTCTAGTTGTCCAACACTTAACATATTTCATTTCATACCAGGTACATAATAAACATCATATATTTTTATTCTTTAATCTTTCTTAGTATAAACATGAATCACACATTTACTATTAACTCATACCTTACAATCATTACCCAACTTTACCTCAGACTAAATATTGGTATCTAAAATGGAAAACATGTTTTTATTTAGAGTCGTGTGATTGCTACATCTAATGTCCAAAAACCAAACATCATTTGAATTTTCTTGGGTGACATAACAAGTCAAAAACAAAGGCTTTTGGTCATCCTCTAACTCCTCTATCATGTGTGTAGACTGATTTCAAACATATTATTGCTTCTTCCAACACTTGTAAGCATAATGTCCAAATTTCTTACAATAATAACATTGTACCTTAGATTTATTATACCTTTGATTTCTTTGCTGCCAAGATCTGCTTCTACTCCCCCTTTAAACTAGGAGGATTCTGTTGAGTTTTGTCCTCAGATTCTGAATCATTTTTGTTGTCTCTCTAACCAACAAATCGACCTCCTCTTCCTCTTCTACTAGACCTTCATTTGTCTATGCCTCTAGTAACATACAAATGATATTTGAAGGCATTCTCTAATCGATTGTCATATCTAGACATCCTTGATTCATGAGAAATTAGAGAACCAGTTAATTCATCAATATGCATAAGACTAATATCTTTAAATTCTTCTATGGGTACAATTACATATTCAAAATTCTTTGGCAAAGATCTGAGAAGTTTCTCAATTACTCTCTTTTTTGAGAGATATTCACCATGTTTCCTTATCTAATTCACAACATTCATGACTTGATTCATGAAACTATCAACTAACTCATTGTCCTTCATCTTCAGATTTTCAAAGTCCCTTCTCAAATTCTGAATCTTGACATTCTTCACCTTGGATACACCTTGATAGCTACTTTCAAGAGTATCCCAAACTTTCTTTGAAGAAATTGAACTTGACACCTTTGGAAATATGCTTTCAGTTAGGCCTTGTTGAATAAGACCGAGGGATTTGTTGTCTTTGTTTTTGTTCTCCTTTAACAAAATATGTTCAACATTTGTCAAAGCCATTTCTATCGCTTGGTCAACAGGCTCTGGATAACCAACAGTAACAAACTCCTAAAGATATTCAGAATGAAGAATTGTTCTCATTCTGATCAACCAAGAATCATAATTTATTTCACTCAAAATAGGAATATGTGGCTGAGCCAAATTACTTTTTGTAGCCATTTCAAATCAGATTCCAAATCACTATATGTAGTTACAATGAGGAACTAGAAATATTACTATCTCTGATACCACAATAAAGGATGCAGGGGAGTGCTTCAGAAAGCAATGAACATCTATTACACGAGTTTCAACACTCTGTAACAGGACCTGCAAGATACAGCCAGGTGTTTCAACAACGTGTTTCAACAGTGCATGTAAACTACACCGAGGTGTTTCAACATCGTATTTCAGCAACGTGTTTCAAAAAATAATAAAAAGTCTAGTTGGAAAACATTATACCCCTATGTTGGGCCACTCCTAAGTACTGACTTGGTAGAATCTTATCATTTTTTCATCGACAATGTCAATCCATTCCTACTCATGTTGGAAATTTAAAGTGAAACAACTAATTGAGCTAGTGATTTACACAACACACATTACCCCCTAGCCAAGCTATGATACCACCGGGGGAAGTAGGCCAATAGAACTCTATCCCACACAATACAAGGAGTACCTCCCTCTATGTTGTATAGTGCCTCAAAAATTCATTCCTCCAGTGCTATTCAACGTGTGCATAGAAAGGTCTATGATGTTATATCAAGCTTCAACACAATCTTCATTGTTCTTTGGCTTTTTATCAAGGTCTACAAGCTTCAATTCATGGTTGGTTTTATATATCATGGGCTTGGCTCTATTTTTTTGTTGTCTAAGATCTTAAAAATCTCATTTCCCCCTTCTTCCCACATCTCTTTCGTTCCCATTGGATTTTCCTTCATGCATGATGACAAGAGAACTAAAATTCAACTTGTTTTCCTAGTTCCAAGAACGTAGGGGAGACAATTTTTCCTCCACTCCTACTAACGCCATCTATCTTTGAAATTCAAATGTTGAAATGGGTGAGGTTTCAAGGTAACCTTTATCATTGAAATTCAAATTTTGTAATGGATGAGGGTTCAAGGTAACCTTTATCATTGAACTTCAAATTTTGAAATGGGTGAGAGTTCAAGGTAACAAAAAGTAAATGTTTTTATGAATAAATTCACTTTAGACCCCCTCACCTTTTTGGTGTTGTAGTATCATACCCTATGTAGTGACTCAAGCTCAATTGTCCTTAATCCTTTTTTTAATTAATTATAAAAATATACTTACATTAATAAATAAAAAAGTCAAACCAACCAATTTTTTTGATAATAAACATTTGAAAATATAATCTGTTACATTTGAATCAATAATAATACTCACTTTAAATAATAATTAAAATAATCACATCTTTACCAAAACGAATCTAACCACCACTTATATCCTATGCAACTAATTTTTTTCCCCAAGATTTCACTATTTGCATGAAATCTTTGTCCATGTAAAAGTATTTTATCTATTAAAATGTAACCAACTCATTCCTTATTTCTTAAAAATTCAAATATTAAATCATTTATTTTTATTTTTTCATTATGTAAACTATTATTATAATTCAATTTTAATAAGAAATAGTAAAAGAATAAAAAAATTAAGTGTAACGGGTTCATCATAAAAGTATTTATATAATAAAAAATAAAACTAAAAAATAAAACTCATTCCATATTTCTTAAAAATTCAAATATTAAATCGTTTATTCCCATTTTTTCATAATGGAAGACTATCATTATAATTCAATATTAATAAGATATAGTAAAATAATAAACAAATTAATTGTAATGGAGTTCATCATAAAACTATTTATATAATATAAATAAAATAAAAAATAAAAAATTAATTAAGTAAAAATATTTATATAATAAAAATAAAAAAATAAAATAAAACATTAATTAAGTGTGATGAATTTCACCATAAAAAATATTTAGATATAAAATTCGAAACGTACACCAAATTTATGCTATATAAAGTTCAACATAAAATCATATGTATATGAAAATTAAAACATTGATAACTTATGACATACGAAGCATCGATTTTAAAAATTTTAAAATAATATTGGTTAATTTGGTGTGTTGCAGTTTAATGGTTTTTGCTCATTCTCATAATCCGCAAAGTTTTGTTAGGGTTAAGATGGAATGGAGAATACTCTTCGGATGGTTTGTCCGTCAAGTGATGATAACTTACTTCCAACTAGGAACTGGATGAATGATTGGAGCTATTATAAGATTTATAATAAATTCGAGAAAGATTTTAGTTTTTCTTATAAGAGAATTTCAGTAAGCGTACTAGCAATCGTACTGGTTATATTATTTATTTTATTTTTTTTCAACTCTTTTTTGCTTTCATTAAAAAAAATTAATATTCATTTACAAAATATTATAACTTATATTAAAATTAAATATTAATTTATAAAAAACAATAACCTATATTAAAATTTAACATTGTCTTGAAAATTTTGTCAAGTCTGTTTTACAATTTTTCGGGATAAGATTGATTAGTTACCTAAGTTGAAGTTTAATGTTTATTATTTGAACACTTTAGTTCAAATTCTGTAGTGTGGAGAATTATTGTGTTTCACCTTTAAAAATTGATTTTACTTTTTGATTGAAAAAGATAGCATATATCGAAAAAACAAACAAACCAAATTGATAAGAAAATTTTGCTAGTTACAATGAATATCTATTGAAAATATGCATAATTAATAATTTTTTAATTTAAAAATATAATTTGAAGGTTAGCAATAAAAGATGTTAGTATATTTTTAGTGTCCTCTTAAATCAACACATAGGATTCATTGTTCATAACTTCCTTGCATTTATGAATATATCATTTAAAAAATTAATATAAAATTATATAATTATCAAGTTTAGATGATTAACCAAAATTAACATATGTGAAAATTTTGATTGTAAATTTTACACAAACTTAATAATAATGATCCATTATTTACTATAGCATGGGGTTTTAACTACATGCCCAAAATTCTTTTATTTTTTTCCCTATGCCTAAGTTGGGTTTGAACTATTTGTTTTTTTTTTTAAACTACTGTGAGCCTATATTAAGACGATGATTCCAAATATTTGAAGACGTTAATAATCTTTTCAACGAATAATGACTTCCAAATCTTTGTAATCTGGATCTGCTATGCAAGTCTAATTTTTTACCATATTTAAAGACAACTGTTCATATTTATTGGCAATATCTATTGGCAATGGGTATGATTAATGACTTTTTAATCTAAAATTCTAATTTGATGGCTAACAATTGAAGATGTTGGCATATTCTTAGTCGTCATCCCAAATCAATGAATGTCATTTAATCTTCATAACTTCCTTGTATTTCTGAATGCATAAGCATCAGTTAACCTATTTACTTTTTAACATTTACCTAATCATATTAAAAAATTACTATATCACCATATAATTGCCACGTTTGGATTATTATCGAGCACTACTTCAACTTCCTCCTCAACTATCCATGCGTCTCAGTTGTCCACACGTTTCATACCCACCTGTTACATCAACATGAAGCGTTTCATTTTCAAGCGTAACATTATACACAGACACATCAAATGAAATGATATAACTAACACAGCCGCTAATTACCAGCTGATACCTTTCGGCGTTCTGAGCCGCGAGTTAGCGGCTATGCTAGTTTACGGAACGCTAGTATGGATAAAATCAAATTAAGCTTATAAGTCTTTCATCGGCCAGGCCAGGACTGGCCTGGCCGATGAAAGACTTATAAGATTCTACGACGGCATATGCTTGAATACTATCAATATTTTAGACCCTCACCTTTCTTAGGGAATCTCGTGAATATACAAATAATCTGCTGTTGGGATCCGTAAACCAGCTTCCAAGAAACATATCATCCTGAAAGTAGATGTTGATGTAACAAATCTGTTATTTGCATGGAATGAACAGATGGGTTCCTCTGAGTAAGAAGAACCAGGACATGCTCGAACAGCGGAATATCACAAGCTATTCTGAGAGCTCCGTTCTGCGAATACCCCAACTCTCCTGCAGACAGGTCTAGCAGCTCGGCGAAAAGAGGATGGTTTAAGTAGTGTATCCCCACAATGAAACGACGGGCTTCATCCCCTACGTAAATGGGTAGGCATCCTACTGGAACAGTGGAGGAGATAGGCTGATGATTTGATTCGGACCTTATGAATATCGGCAGCTTCTTCAATTTCTTCAACTGCTTTACGAACTTTCCCATATTGATAATCCCCTTCTCGTTAGTGATTTTTAACACAAGTACTGAATGCAATCTAACTGTTCGACACTAACGAACAGGGACGGCTATAAACCGAACTAAAGCAATTGAATTGATTCTCAGCAAAGATCTGTTCGAGGAAGAAGACTTATAAGTCCTTCATCATGATAGAAGGTGGAAATAAAAAATATTTAAAAATAACAAAACGATAGTTTTAGGATTGAATGAGAAAAGTAGAAACTTCCTTACGGCACGGTACCGGCAGACTGCATGTGGTTCGATCCCAAGGTGTCAGGACCGAGAGATGTGCTTTATGTCAATGCTGAACAATATGTATATAAATTATTATACACTTGCCTGCAAACGAGCACGAACCATGAGTCCATGACGATTGAGTTCTGCGAGCACATGTGCAGTAGCATGCGTTTTCTGTTAGAGGAGTCAGTACTGCATAAGAACAATCACGGGAGCATACACAGGGGATTATATAATATGACAGTGCTCACGTACGGATTTATTGATTCGACAATTCATTAATGAAATGAGAGAGTTGTTTCAGATCTTTATATGATTGCACAGCGATTTCCAACGAATAGGCCCCAAGAGTGATGGTTTTTAATTGTTTTCTGCAACGAAAGCACCCATACATTTGCTCTATTTTATTTGTGTATGAGGCCTGTCTACTGATTGATTAAGCCTTTAGTTTTCAACGAAAAACCAATACACTTTTTTTTTTTTAAATAAAAAAGGGGTGGTACCTGCTATATTAGATTAACAAAAACTTTGACAAAATATACAGTGGCCTGGGTCTAAGTCACCAAAAATGCTGCAGATTTCCGGAAACCAGCATAAGTGGAGAGCAAATAACAGTTATATGATAAAACATAGAGGAAAGTAGCATCTGTCCTGCCTGGAGGAAACCAGAACAGATGTCTATGGTCCAAATGAACATAAAACAGTAACACGATAAGACTAAGAACCAGGAAAGCATAAAAACCTAGGCACCCGGTGACCTGTCACCTTTGTCAGTCTGCCACGTGGACCCCGCCGGGATGGCAAAAGCCTGCGCGCACAGGGGGCACTTCCGCTGAGCTGGAACACCGGAATACGCATCGAGGAGCAAGTCCAGGCGCTGGCCCATGAGGAGGGCCCTATGCTCCAGATCTGACATGTGGCCTCGGAGCTCGAACACTAGAGCTAGGTGCTCTGCACGGAGGAGAGAACCATGCAGACCGCCACCCACGCCGCTGAGGGGAGCATTCCTCAATTCCACTGCCTCACCAATGCCAGCCGCGAACTCCCTCTGCTCCGCATCATCCTCTGCAGCCTTCCTCGCCGAGCGTTTGTTATCCACAATCTTCTCTACACCAGTTGCCTGCATGTCATGGCTGATAGGACTGTTGTCGCTCGGCCAGGGAATTTCTTCAACAATGTAGCAGGGGAAATCGTCTTCCCTAGCCAAATTGAGTCTGGTTCCCTCCTGGTTGGTCGTCTCTATGGCGCAGGGCTCCTCTTCAATCGACAAGTCCTCCATAAACGGGTCCTCCTCCACGAAGCAGGTGGGAAACGCAACCTCAGTCTCAGCCTCCTGCATGTCCCCCGGCTTAATTGTCGTGGCTTCTCTGCTACAGCCAGCTCCCGACTCTGCAATGGTGGCGAGCAACGCCAATTTCTCAGCCCGAGCCTTCTTCCGAAGAATGGAGGTCGCCAATGCCAGAGCGCGTTCCAATTGCTCCTTCCGTCGCCGCTACACCTTGTGGGCATTCCAGGTTGAGCCATGGCGAGGCCTGCCTCACTTTCTAACCATAGTATCCGGGGGATGAATGCAAGTACCAAGTGGTGGCAGTGATAAGCTAAAAAGACAGGACGAGAGCGGTTGCAGGTGCAAAGTGTGAGCAGACCGACTCTGTCTCGGCACACACAAAGACAAACTACCCGGGAAATCCTTACCAAAATGTAAAGAAAAGGTAGTGACCCAAGACAAGAGGAGTGCAGGACTGCACCAGAGCATCCAAGCGAAGAGCAGAGCCGAAGCAGGAGCAGTCCCGCTCTGTCTGGGCTCATAAGAAAACACATAACCAGAAACCGAAGTCACCTGTCCGCCCTTATCCCCTTTCATTCTCAGTGCGCAGTAGGCGTAAATGGTCACGCGAGGGAGGAGTCCCTCCGTCGTATGGCTGCTGCTATGGTTGTCCACCATTGTAAATGCAGATGTGTGGGTGGCGTCCATCGGCATTTAAGCCCGGGCTTAGTGCTGATCCTGGTGTCACCACAATGCCGCGTGTCACCCCATCCGAGGCTGGGAAGTCTCTGCTAGCAAGGTCTCTGCATCGCCTAGAGAGGTCTGTCTCTCCGGATACGTGGGCCTGCTAGTAGATGAGTTCTACTTTTGAATCAATTCCAGTATTTGCCAAGTGATCCACAACCTTGTTAGCTTCTCGTTTCACATGAGAGGGGATTAGGGTAAGATTGGGGTGGATGAAATCACCGAAGTCCTCCATAAGTCCAGATAGTCTCCAACTGGGGCAAATCCGCTAGGGGGGCTTACCATGAAGGTTTTTCGAGTTGAGTTGAATTATTACTTGGGAGTCTCCTTCAATGACCAGCCGATGATACTGGTGTTGAACAGTGTCTTGGAGGCCTCTTACTAGACTTGTGAGCTCCGCCACATTGTTCATGTTTTCACCCAGAAAGCCTGCAATCATATGAACAATCTTGCCCGTGTGGTTCCTAAGGACGACCCCAAAACCAGCTGGTCCAGGGTTCCCCCTGGAGGCCCCATCGAAGTTAATCTTGAGGAAGCCGGATGGGGGTGGGGTCCATTCCGTGGGACTGTTAGCTCGCCCGCTTTTGGTCTTCTCCTGTGTTTGCATGCGCATTTGCAAGTTCCAGCCTTCAAGAATAATCTTCTCCTCGGGCTTACACTGCAGATCTTCATCGAGCCAGGATTTGCTAAGGACGGTTTCACGGATGAGCCGTTTAACCCTTTCCCAAGTAATGGTAGAGGGGGACGGTTTGGAGTTGAAGATTCTCTTATTTCTTTCTTTCCAGATTGCCCATAGTGTGAAGCCCGGAAGCAGCTGCCAGATACGCTGGAGAATTGGGTTGTGGAAGGAGATTGTTTCCCAATTGACTAGGGTGTCCCGTATGCTACCACGATTCCGCTGGGAGCGTCGCATGGCTTGAGCTCCCCAGTCCCAAATCTGTTGACTGTAATGGCAGTTGTTGAGGAAGTGTTCCATGGTTTCCTCACTTTGTTGGCAAAGGGAGCATCTAGAGGGGCCTGTAAAGCCTTTCTTTAGGAGGTTATCCCAAGTGAGGATGTGGTTTTGAGCTATGAGCCATAGAAAAAAGGAGATCTTGGGCCAAAGAAAAGGTTGCCAGACTTTGCTCCAGATTGTTTCGGGGGCTTGGTTTGGGAGATTCCTTTGAAGGTTGTAAGCTTCCTTGACCGAAAAAATGCCTGAGGTAGAGTGGCCCCATCGAAGTATGTTCGTTCCTTCTTTAATTGGAATTTTCCTGTATTGCATGCATTCCTGCCACGGTAGAAGGTTGAAATCCTCCGTAATCTGTAAATATGTTCTGCTAGTTTTCCATTGTCTCCAGGATAGTCTTCCTTGAGTTGGGAGCAAAAAATCCTTAACACTTTTGAAGTTTTGTTTGCTGTAGCTTGAGCTTGAGAGGGTGGAGGCTTTCCATGTCATCAAGAGGAGGTAGTTGTTGCCATGAATCCTGCCAGAAGAGTGCACTTTCACCATTTCTTACCTCCCAGAAGGCGTGCTGCTGGATTAGGGGGCGATTCCGCTAGGCGATGTTCCAAATGTTGGATCCTTGCATCTATTTATTGAATCTGATTAGTTGGTCAGATTGTGCGTTCGGGGCATACTTTTGCTTCCATATCTGTGCCCAGAGTTCATTCAGATGTTGCAACTATCTCCACCACATCTTGACTCCCATGAGCTAGTTCATCTTCCCCGGGTCTCGGATTCCCAGTCCTCCGAACTTTTTGGGTTTGCAAAGTTTATCCCATCCAACTAAAGCCCATTTCTTGTTATTATGGTGTCCCTTC
Organism: Picea sitchensis; assembly: GCA_010110895.2. Taxonomy (NCBI): domain Eukaryota; kingdom Viridiplantae; phylum Streptophyta; class Pinopsida; order Pinales; family Pinaceae; genus Picea; species Picea sitchensis. The sequence goes on along the minus strand of SNQJ01S0004697.1, from coordinate 313,443 downwards.
CATAGGAAATTACATTGGAGACTCCTAATGGCCTTGATGACCGAGATGGGAACAGCAAGTGCAGTAAAGAGATACGTGGGCAGAGCTTGCAGGACTAACTTAAGCATGACCAGTCTTGTAGCAATATTCAGTGGTCTGAAGGTCCAGTTGTTCAGCTTGTTAGCGATGGATAAGAGCAGGTTGTCCCATGAGATATATTTCACTGACTCTCCGGTTAGGGGGATGCCTAGGTAAATGGAAGGGAGGGAGCTTCTGGTAATGCCTAGAAGTCTTGAGAGGTGAGCCTGAACCGAGGCTGGCGTGTTGAAAAAATAAAGTTTTGACTTATCCAGGTTGAGCAGCATGCCTGATGCATCCAAGAAGTCAAAGAGGATTGAGTTGAGCTTGGTGGCTTCTCTAACCGTGGGGGTGTTCATGAGGAGGGTATCATCGACAAACTAGCTATGTGAGGGCACCGGGTGAAGGTTATGGAGTGGCAGCCCAGTAAGTGAACCTTCAAGGACCGCTGCTTTGAGATAGCGACCTAAGCCCTCTGCCATGATTACAAAAAGGAAAGGAGAGAGAGGGTCGCCTTGCCTGATACCCCTGGTGGAACGAAAAGGTCGGGAGGGTGTGCCATTAACAAGAATTGAAAAAAAGGGAGAAGAAGTGAGCTTGAGAATCCAATCGACCCAGTGATTAGAGAAGCCAAAGGATTCCAGAACCGACCGCAAGTATTGCTAGCTTAATCTGTCAAAATCTTTTGAGAGATCGAGTTTGATAAGAATACCTGGTGTTTTGCTCGTCTTTAAGGAGTGGATTACCTCATTGTCCAGTATGATAGTGTCCATGATTTGTCTACCCTCCACATAGCCAGATTGCTCATTAGAGATGATAAACGGCACGAGTGGTTTGAGACGATTGGCAATAATTTTTGTAATTATTTTGTAAATGACGTTACATAAGGAGATTGGTCTGAACTGCTTCGGGTGAGTGGCACATTCCTCCTTGGGGATGAGAGTGATGAAGGTTGCGTTTAAAACGGAGAGAACTTGACCAGATGTTCTGGATTCTTCTACTGCCAGCTAGACATCTTCCTTGATCATGTCCCAGCAATAGTGGAAGAAATAAGTAGTGAAGCCATCAGGGCCTGGTGCTTTACCTGGGGGCATGTCCTTTACTGCTGAATCCACTTCAGACTGAGTAATAGGCCTCATCAGTGCACTGTTCTGCTCAGAATTGATCAGCCTAGGTATGTGCCGGGTGACTTTTTGGATGGCCTCCTCCCTGTTTGTATTGGTCTCTGTGAGGAGATCTTCCGCTATTTGGTCATGATCTCTTATTGGGATGCCTTGATCGTCCTCCAACCGGGAGATGCAATTAATGTATCTATGGTGCGTCATCGCCCTGTGGAAGAATTTTGTGTTGCGCTCCCCCTCTTTAAGCCATTGGACCCTGGATTTTTTCCTCCACAGGATCTCTTCTTGTTCTCTATAGGCCTCTAAGTACGCCATTAGTTGTTCCTCTTCCAGGGATAGCTTCTGCGTTCAACTTCCGGCAATGAAAGTTCATTGAATTTCTTCGAGTTGACTCTCAATTTCCCGCTTCCTGAGGAGAATGTTTCCAAAGGTGGATTTGTTCCATCTCTTTAGGTGCAGTTTCAAGTTCTTGAGGCGCTGCTGGAACTTGTACATGTGAGTACCATGATCAATTTCTTCCTGGGCCCACCAAGTGTGGGCCAGCTAGTAAAAGTTTGGGTAAGTAAGCCAGAACTTTTCAAAACAGAAGGGCTTGGGCCTAGGTGGGAATTCCGAGTCCAGACAGAAGACTATGGGCCAGTGGTCCGACCCTGTTTTTGGCACAATATTTGCTTCCATTGTCTGGTCACTTTCAAGGAGGGCTTCGGTCACTAGAAAGTGATCCAGCCTACAGGCCACATGCTGGTGCCCTGTTCTTTTATTGGACCAGGTAAAGATTCCATTCCAGGTTTCCATGTCACCCATATTTAATTGCTCTATTAGGGTTTTGAACTTACCACTATCCTGCTCCAGCCGTTTTGTTCCGCTGATTTTTTCCTCCAGCGTTAGGATCATATTGAAGTCATCTCCAATTATCTAGTGCGGCGTGTGTATGAGGGTTGAACATAATGAAGGGTTTTCATGAATCTCTCCTTATCTTGTATAGATTGTGGACCATAAACATTTGTGATGGTCCCTTCCTTGGAGGAGGCTACAACTTTGAAGTGAGCAGTTAAGGTGTCTCTTGTGGAGAAGGGATGAAGCAGAGTGACCGTTTGCGGGTTCCAAAGGATGGCCAGTCCTCCTGTCGCACCCACTGAATCCTAAAAGAGGAATTCCCCATCTCTCTAGTTGTTTCGAAAAATATTTTTCGCCTCCCGTCCTGCACATTTGGTTTTCTGCAATAATAGGATATCTGGATTCTCTGTTTTAATACATTCTCGAAGGATCCGTTGCTTGGATCTTCCATTAAGACCTCTGATGTTCCAAGATATTGTCTTCATCATGAGGATGGTGGAGGGGGGTGGATTTATCCCTCTGATAACCTTTGTATCTGGCCAGAGTTGATTATTAAGTGCCCTGCCTCTTTAATAAGTTGTTGGGCTGGTTTGCGACCACGCCTCTTGTTTTCCTTGGTAGATTTTTTGGGATCGAGGCTGGGATCTGGCGAGATGCCCAGCCTAGCTGTGGAACTCGTCGTGGAGTTGGTAAACACTTTATGCACTTTCCTGAGCTGTTCTACTGGAATATGTTGTAGATCTTTTTGATTGCGTGCTTCCTCCAGTTTTTCTAGGTCTATTTCTGCCAGATCCATTTCATCCATAAGCATATTGGTGTCTTCCTCCCTACCTGATTGCATTGACTGAATTGTTTCCTTTGGGTGAGTTGTGTGTGGCGCTTCAGGGCCTTTGCCTTTCTCTTGAGTTGATGCTTGGAGGGGGTTCTGTATTTCTGCCTCTTTCAGTGGTTGATTCAGAGCATCAAAGGAATTCTTGGAGGGGACCTTTGGGGCCGAGCTCTGGTTCTGTTTTCTTGATGGATTATTTCGCCCTCCTGTGACACTGGTGAAGTCGTCCTTCTGCTTGGCTTCAGAAGGTTTGGGGGCTGAGGCGTTCAAGGGACAATCTCTAAACAAGTGGTCATGCTCGTGTCACTTCCTGCATCGAAAGGGTATATGTTCATAGTCGATTGTTTGGTTCCAGTCCTCATCCTGGTATTCCAGTGTGATGGAAGCCGGCAAGGCTTTCGATATGTCCATGTAGATGCAGATATGGGCGTATGATGTGTACTTCCTTATTTTTGTAGCTTCTGAAGCTTTGACGTATTGGCCCACCGTGTTTCCTATGCCCATGAGTATTTCTTCCAGCTAGAATTCCTGGGGCAGGGAGTACAGTCGGATCCAGACCGGGGCTCTTGAGAAGTCCTCTTGCTCTGGACTAAATTTGTCAGTCCAGAATCTTAGAAATAGGCCCGCTGAGTTGTAGAAGTATGGTCCGTTGTCAAATATTCTATCCTTGTCTTCGAGATTATACAAGATAATTGTAAAGAAGCCCTTGGAGCTGAGCTGGACCTCATAATCTCCTTTAGGGTTCCACTAGTCGTTGATCCAGCGAGTGAGATCTCTCTCAGTCGGCCAAAGGCCAAGGAATTTGCCTATCAGTGCATGGTCCATCATAAACTGGGTGTGTTCCCCCACCCTAGTCGATTTGATATGGTACAGTGGTGGTTTTTCCATTTGTGGAATACACTTACCTGGCAGCCAGTTTTTGGAAGCTTGCGGATGAGATGTATTGGGCTCAAGTTCCATTTCTTTGCTGAAGCTTTGTTCTTGGGTAAAAAGTTGCTCCCTCATATGCACCGGTGGCTCGAAGGCAGGCCTCTTAGCACGGGTACCGGTTCTGTCACTGTACGAGGGGGGTTTCCCCCCCTCACCCGAGCTCATTGTTGGGTGTGCACGGACCTCGTGAGGTGCTAGTCTACAGAGCGAGGAAGTGGGTGGCAGGGCACTGGCGTCAGAGCGCGCATCAGACGATCACGGGGCGTTGGAACTTCAGTGCGCTAGGGTTTTTCACCTAGTTCAAAAAAAAAAAAAACAATACACCTTAATATGCAGGGCAAAATCCTTTAGTTTTCTACTGGAATCCAAGACAACTTACAATACATAGTAGTCAAAATTTCAGTTTCCAACGACAAACCAATACACCTTACAATGTAGGGCAAAATCCTCTACAAGAAAACCAAGACACCTTACAATACACAGTAGTCAAAATTCCAAATAATGAGAAGACACCTTACAATACACACTAGTCAAAACTCCAAATAATAGAAAGGAAAGTTTTGCAAAGGGTAACAAATATGGCTAGCATTGCTAAGACCTCGAATTCGAGTTACATATAGAGGAATTCTCTTGTTGTTTTGGCTATTTATATTTGTGATGTTATTTATTGAAGGATCTATGCAGGTCTATCTATGGACTAGATAATTATTTAATGGAATAGCATAACAATATACTAAATACTAAATGATTAAATCACAATATTATAGAAAGAAGAAAGAATTGTAATTACACAAAAAGGTTGTCTTTAGTGTGATCAACCTTGATCTTTATAACAATACATAGCCTCATAGAACAAACAGTTAGTTTCTCCTGATTAAATGCTTACAACAATTCATTTTAGAAAACTACTCATGCATTTTGCATGCATTATTTAGTTAGACAATCTATATATGAATACTAATAGACAGAAAAAATAAAACTGCAAATAGATTGCATCATGTCAGATGATTGACAAGATTGCATCAATTACCAACATACTCCCCCTTGATGTTGAGAGGGCTCACAATCTGATCTCGAAGTTTCAAAAAATGGACTTTAACAACTCCCTTAGTTAAAATGTTTGGGATTTGTTCTTGAGTCTTTATATATCTTAGTTCTACTTCCTTCTTTTTCTTCTATTCAAGCCACTCTCCTGAAAATATTCATCAATCCTAGCATACCATGTTCTTGGTGTTTGCTTGAGGCCATACAAAGCCTTCTTCAACATGTATACTTCATGTTCTTTTCCTTGCATTTCAAAACCTTGTGGCTATTCCACAAACACTTCTTCTTCTAAGTACCCATTCAAAAATGAACTTTTCACATCCATGTGATGAATGATCCATTTATTTTCAGCTGCTAATGAAATCATCATTCTAGTAGTCTCTTGTTTTTCTACTGGTGCAAATGTTTCTTCATAATCAATTCCATACCTTTGTGTGAAGCCTTTAGAAACTAATCTTTCCTTGTGTCTTTCAACACTCCCATCACTATTGTACTTAGTCTTGTAGACCCATTTAGTACCAATCTTTTCCTTGTCACGTGGAAGTTCTATAAGCTCCCAAGTATCATTCCTGTGAACAGAATCTATCTCTTCTTGCATTTCTTGCACCCAACCCTCATTAGTACATGCATGTTTAAAACATAATGGTTCAAAATCACCCTTGGAAAGTAAAGAAAAAATTATTGTCTCACCTATTGGATTTTCTTCATGTGTTGGAATTTTACTCCTTTGATAAATGTCACTTAATCTTCTTACCTTCCTTTCATAATTTGAATTTGATGTTCGGCTTGCACTTGGAACTGAAGAATTAGATGAGGGGATACTTGGTGTATTTGTAGCACTTGGAGCTGAAATATTAGTGGCCTGCTCATTATCAATATCATCAATAATATCCTTATCCAAAATAGATGTAGACATATCATCATGGCATTTTTTATGACCATAAACTCCCCCTTCATAAAAAAATACATCTCTTGACACAACAATGCTATTAGTGAGGGCATTATACAACCTGTAAGCCTTACTTTGTTCACTATATCCAACAAAAATGCATAACTCACTTTTTGGATCTAACTTTTGTCTCTTTTGATCAACTACATGGACATAGGCTACACAACCAAAGACTCTGAAATGATTAACATTATGTTTCGTTTCATATGAGGCTTCATATGGAGTCATCATATCAAGTGCACTTGTGGGACAACTATTGAGAATATATACAGATATAGCAATCTCATCACCCCAAAAAGAATTTCTTAATCCCTTGGTTTGCAACATTCTTCTTGCCATTTCCACCACTGTACTATTTTTCCTCTCTGCTACTCCATTTAGTTGAGGTGTGTAAGAAGTGGTGAGTTTTATTTGGATGCCATTCATATCACAAAAATTATGAAAAGCTTTTGAACAAAATTCTCCTCCACGATTAGTCCTTAAGAACTTGATTTTGCAACCTTTTTCATTTTCCACAAGGGCTTTAAATCTCTTGAATGTATCAAATGCTTCATCCTTAGTCTTCAAAAAATAAACCCAACACTTTCGTGAGTAATCATCAATAAAAGTAATTAAATATGATGACTTACCCAAACTCTTTGTTTGCGTAGGACCACAGATGTCTGAGTGAACTAACTGAAGTGGATAATGGGCCCTCCATGCATTTCCTTTTGAAAATTTCTCTCTTTCATGCTTTCCTTTAGCACATCCTTCACAAATATCCTTTTGTTCTTGAACCTTAGGCAAACCATAAACTAATTCTTTTGATATTAGAAGCTTGAGACTATGAAAATTCAAATGTCCATACCTAAGATGCCACAACTAACTTTTTTCTTCATATGCCATATTGGCAAGATGGTTGTTATGTTCTCCAAACATCAATGAGAACATCCTATTCTTTGACATAGGCACAACTGTAGCCACCCTATTGTCTCTATTCTTATCATAAATTGTACATTGTTGATTTTCAAACACCACCTTATAATTTTTCTCACACAATTGGCCAACACTCAACAAATTATGCTTTAATTGTGGAGTGTAATAAATGTCTTTAACACTTTTCATACCTTCTTTAGTATGGACTTCCATAGCTCCTTTTGGAGAAACGTCCAATGCTTTGTCATCACCCATCTTTATCTTGGATTTGAAACTCTCATACATTGTAGAAAATAGCTTCTTATTTCCTGACATGTGGTTAGAACACCCTGAATCTAAATACCAAATATCTTTAGTTCCATGTTCATCTTTGTCATAAGATAAAAATAAATTGTTTGAAGAGGCTTCATCACCTTCTTGAGCATAATTATCACCTTTGTTATTATTTCCTTCTTTTAATCTACAATCCCTTCCTGAGTGACCATAACTTTTACAATAATAACATTGGATATTTCTTTTATCAAATTTGTCTCTGCCTCTTCCTCTTGAACCGCCTCTTCCTCTTGGATAATTCTGATTTTGACCTCTACCTTGGCTTTGGTTTCTTTTGCTACTAGTGTTGGCATCTTCATTATTTGTAATTTGCAATTTTGAAGAAAAATCTTTCTCGCCACTTTCTCCAAATGAATCTATCAATCTTTCTTCATGAGACATAAGAGATCCAACTAGGTGATCAAACTGAAGAGTAGAAAAATCCTTTCTTTCTTCAATGATTATTGCAACATGGTTCCACGTTGGTGTTAGAGACATCAACACCTTTTTAATCAAAACCTCTTTGTCCACAAATTCTCCAAGAGTAGCCATTTTATTGACTACATCTTTTACTCTCACACGATAATCACTTACATTTTCAGCTTCTTGCATCTTCAAATTCTCAAATTCTCTTTTTAATGTTTGTAGCTTAACAACTTTGACTTGATCACTGCCTTGGTAATCTTCTTGTAGAGTCTTCCATCCATCCGCTGTTGTCTTTGCACGTGCAATTCTTGGAAACAAGATTTTATCAAGAGCAATTTGAATATGAAATAAAGCTTGAGCATTATTCCTTCTAGATTGTTTCTTAGCTACTCTATCATTTTCATTAAGAGTGGTCCAATCTTTTGTCTTTGCATAACCCATTTCTACAATCTCCCATAGATCTTTCCCTATCAAAAAGGTCATCATCTTGATGCACAAATAATCATAATCACTTTCATTAAATTATGGAATGGGCAATGAATTAGAGTTTGACATGATAATTGCACAAAAAAGTTGTGTTCACTATGATTAACCTTGATCTTTATAAAAATACATAGCCTCATAGAACAAACAGTTAGCTTCTCTTGATTGAACGCTTACAACAATTGATTTTAGAAAACTACTCATACATTTTGCATGCATTATTTAGTCAGACAATCTATATCTGCATACTAACAGACAAAAAAAATAAAATTGCAAATAGATTGCATCATATTGATTGACAAGACTGCATCAATTACCAACATTTATTAAAAAAGTTAAAGTATTTGTGATCTTACCTTCAATGTAAATTTATTTTATTATTTTGATTATTTATATTTGTCATCTTATTTATTAAAAAAGTTTAAGGTAAAAATTTTTGTTGTTTTAGTTATTTATATTTGTGATGTTATTTATTAAGAAAATTAAAGTATTTGTAATCTTATATTAAAAAAGTTTAAGGTAAAAAATTTTGTTGTTTTAGTTATTTATATTTGGGATGTTATTTATTAAGAAAATTAAAGTATTTGTAATCTTATTTTGGAGGGAAAAATCCTCTACAAGAAAACCTAGACACCTTACAATGTCAAAATTCCAAATAATGAAAAGACACCTTACAATACACATTAGTCAAAATTCCAAATAATAGAAAGGAAAGTTTTACAAAAGGTAACAAATATGACTACCATTGCTAAGACCGAGAATTCGAGTTACACTCAAAAGAATTTTCTTGTTGTTTTGGTTATTTATATTTGTGATCTTATTTATTAAGAAAGTTAAAGTATTTGTGATCTTACTTTTAATAATTTGTTTTGGTTATATTAAAAAAGTTAAAGTATTTGCGATTTTATCTTTATTAATTTGTTTGGTTATTTTAGTTATTTATATTTTTTTAAAGTAAATTTTTTTGTTGTTGTTTTTGTTATTTATATTTGTGATGTTATTTATTAAGAAAGTTAAAGTATTTATGATCTTATTTTGAAGGTAAATTATTTTGTTGTTGTTTTGGTAATTTATATTTGTGATCTTATTTATTAAGAAAGTTAAAAAAGTTGAAGGTAAATTTTGTTGTTGTTTTGGTTATTTATATTTATGATCTTATTTATTAAGAAAGATAAAATATTTGTAATATGTCAATAAAAAGATTTATTTTGTGGAATTAATTTTTATGTATTTGTTTGTCTAACTTATGTAAAGATTTTTGTTGTAATGCTTTGCTATGTTATAAAGATTTTTTTTTAATAGTTATAAGTTTTTTTTAAATATTACTTATACATAAAAAATCACTTAAAACAAAGTTAATAATAATCAGAATTTTCAATTGGTTTCTATCTTGTTGCAAAAATATAAACATACTAAGATTAGTTATGCTTCTTTTCTTCAAGGTTTGAGTTCTTTTGTGTTTGCCATGCTCTATTATCAAAAACCAATTGAATGACACTCACACATATATTCAAGAATATTATACTCAACAAAAAAAATCTCAATTCAATTTCATTATCAATTCCTTTATTCACCTTTCTCCACATTAAGTGGATACAACATTAAGTAAAAGGTTAAATTGAGTAATAGAATGCCAAGCTCTTATCATGGAAAATTGGTTCTAGCTCAAATTTTAGATTAAATGTAGATTTATGACAGGTTATTTTATTACTGATTTTTATAATCATTATTGTTTCTTTTTATAGTTTTTAATTTTTATAGTATATTATTTTTTAATTTTTTAAAGTTTTATTTCTTTGTCAATTTAGTTTATTAATTAAGCAGATATCCTCCTTATTGGAATAGTTCTATTAATAAAGTGCATAATTATCTCTCTTGCATTTATGAAATAGTTTATTCATCCAAAATAAGAAAAAATTGCTTTAGTTTTAACATTTACATTATTTTACAGTGATGCTTTTGTAATGGCCATATTTTGTTTTTTATTGTTTTTTTTTTACTCATTAAGTTTTTAAGTGTGCATATGGTTTTTAACTTCTCTTTGGTGTTTCACTTTATGAAGCTAGCTTTTCAATTAAGGATTCCTGGGAGATGTTGGGTTTCAATTAACCTTAAATTTTTATTTTTTACTCATGTAGTTTTTAACGGTGCATTTCGTTTCTAACTTTTGGCTAGCGTTTCACTTTACCAGGCTAGCGTTTCAATTAACCATCATGTCATGGCCTTTCACTTTACCAGGCTAACGTTTCAATTAACCCTCGCGTTCTGATGCGCGTGTGCTGGATGTCAAGTTTGGTTGGCATTTATGGATGACATAAAATAATTATGGCCACGTTTTATTTCCCTGGTGGCTACGGTGAATGTAACTCCTTCTTTCGATGTATATTTTACCAACACCATAAAATTATATAGCTTTTGCTGCATACGCTTTGGACGTTTACCAAACAACACGATTACCAAGAGCATGGAAGACATTTTTCCAACAACACGATTGGCAAGAGCACGAAATCATATATTGAAGCGATTGCCAAAAGCATGAAATCACATAGTTGAAGCACCTAGATATCTGAAGCACCGGGATTGCAGACGCAAACTGGAGTAGGAGAAAGACAAGGATAAGTGTTTCTCGAGCAGGAGTGAGTAGCCGATCAGGAATGACGCATCAGACAGTACATTTGGATAAGTAAGATCCTTTTGGTGTATGCTTTCCCTTTTATGTTTTTTTTCAATTTTTTTATGTGTTTACTCTCTTCTATTTCAATAGCATTTAAATTTCAATTACTATGAGATTTTAATGATCTTAAAGTGATATGAATAAGTTTAGGTTACATCTATATGAATAAGTTTACGTTTAAGGTTGTTAGGGTTACAGTGATATTGACACTTTTACGTTTATAAATAGATGTTTGCGAACTTAAATATACATTTTTACGGTGAAATCAGATCAATTTTTCATCTACAAAAAACACATCCACAATGTTAGTTTCTCATAGTGTTAATTGTACACTATTGTCTATATATATATAGGTATTTTTCATTCCTCTCAATTCAACTGCGAACATTCCCCAATCCCATTGTCCATGCTCTACCAAACCAAGATCGTGGAGAAATATCTGACAATATAAGGGAATGAGATGTTCATAAATAACATTTTACATCTTAATCTCTCTCATTATAACAATATACATTGTAATATTTCTTTAACTGTATAATATTAACAATATAGTTTTCATTAACTTTGTGATATTAACAGTATAATAATGGTAGGTTATTGTTTATGTAATCATATTGGTTATATAATGAGACTACAAACTAGCACTAAAAAATAATAGCCTATAGATAAGCACTAGAAAATGATAGATTATAAATAAGTACTAAAAAAACCTAACCATTAATTTTGAGAAGACAATATATAAAATTGTCATCACTCCTATTGTTATATCCACTAATGATCCCTATCTGCTTATATCAACTATAGAATTTATGGTTGTGCTAGTAGTATAGCTTATTAATGTTATATAGACATGATAAATCTATGTAAATTGTAAATATGTTTTTTTATTTTAAATATAATAAAAGGAATTATTCTATATTTTTTCCAAGGTGAAATTAACGGGTTTTAAATTAATATTATTAAAAATATATAATAATAACATAAATATGTATTGTTGATTTTTTAATTAACAAATTTTAACACGAGGAAAATATCTAAACTTTTTGCAGGATCGACGGGGTGTGTGCAGACTACTCTGCACAACGCAGTTTATCATATTGCGCACCAAAAAGGCTATGCAACAGAGTTCTGAAGACCACTGTGCAGTGCACAGACTACTGAGATTGTTGCGCATTGTGAATACACACACTAAATAAAATGATTTATGAATGCAGAATAAAACAGTGCTATGCTTTAGCACGTAGGCTTAAAAATAACACATAAACTTATCTAAACACAAAATACTTAATATTAATGAACTTCAGCGCAGTGCGCTCGGATTACAAAATATAGTGACAAAATGAGCTTCGGCTCTGATACTTCTTCTGTCAAATCTTCAGCTGTTGTTGGTTCTTGAAATGCTTCTTTGCATCCCTCTCTCCTTTTCTCTATGTCTCTATCTATCCATCTATTCTAACTAAGAAACTCGAACTTATATAAACTTCCTTCAGAGGATAAGACTGACTCAACATTTAACTCAACCATAATTACGACCAACTCTTCAACCACTTAATTTAATTCGAAAAGATAGAATTCTGCTTCATTTATAGTTCTCCTGCTTGTCGATTGACTTTTGAGTAAGTATGCGACTTTGCACTTGCAGACTTGTCTGATTGTCTGACTGACATTTTGATTACTGACAGATTTCGACTCACAGATAAATTGGGGGTGATGTGAAGATCTCACCGACTTGTAATTACACATCCCAACACTCCCCCTTAATTATAAGTTGGTGGAGTTACAAAATAAAACAACATCAAAAATTTGAGTTTTTCATTTTACTGTCACTCATCTGTCACTGTGCGGACTCCCAGACTTCTACGCAGATTTTGAAATGCATCTCTTGCTAAAGCCTTTGTAAAAAGGTCTACAATTTGTTCTTTTGACCTACAAAATTCTTAGCATATCTCTTTGTTATTCACCAATTATGTGATGAAATGACACCTTGTATCAATGTGCTTGGTTTTCTTGTGAAACACATGATTCTTTGATAACAAGATGGATGAATTGTTGTCACAAAAAACTGTAGTTGGTTCTTGTTGTTTCTGCAACAAATCTTTTAAAATTCTTTGCATCCATACTGCTTGACAAGATGCCCTTGTGGTTGCGACGTACTCTTCTTCTGTTGAAGAAAGTGTCACGATGGGCTGCTTCCTTGATGTCCATGATACCATACCTGTTCCATAATGAAATGTGTACCTAGAAGTACTTTTCCTATCATCAATACTGCCTCCGCAATCATTGTTATTGTATCCAATGAGTTTGAAATCTTCTGAAGTAGAGTACTTTATGCCAAAATCTTTTGTTTCATTCACATATCTCAGAATTCTCTTTCCTACTTTCTAATGTGATTCTTTTGGAGTTTCCATGAACCTTGAGATTAGGCTCACTCCATACATAATATAAGGTCTTGTTGATGTTAGATACATAAGACTGCCTACCAATATTTTAAACTGTGTAGGATCCACTTTGGACCCTTTATCTTCCTTTCTTAACTTCATCCCTCTTATGACAGGTGTTTGTGTTGTTTTTGAATTCACCATATTGAATCTCTTCAATATTTCATGCGCATACATGGACTGTGAGATAAATATACCATTTTTGGATTGGTGCACTTCTATTCCTAGAAAATATCTCATTAGCCCCAAATCAGTCATTTCAAATTCATCCTTCAGGACTGACTTGAAATCTTCTATACCAAAGTCAGTTGTAATTATCAAATCATCCACATATAAAAAAACAATTAACACATTACCTTGATAATTTGATTTGATGTACAGTGTTGGCTCATTTTCGCTTCTCTGAAATCCATTTTGTGTGAGATAGGAATCTATGTGACTGTACCAAGCTCGCGAAGCTTGTTTTAATCCATACAATGCTTTCTTTAATCTGTATACTTTGTTTTCTTGTCCTGGAGACTCATAACCTTGTGGTTGTTCCACATATACTTCTTCTTCTAAGTTTCCATTTAATAATGTTGACTTTACATCCATATGATAAACTAGATATTTGTTCTACGTGACAATTGCTAACACTATTCTAACTGTGTCCATGTGCGCAACTGGTGAAAATGTTTCATTGTAATCAGTTCCAGGTTGTTGTGTAAAGCCTCTTCCAACTAATCTTTCCTTGTACTTCTTTACTTTTCCGTATTCATCTTGCTTGGTTTTATAAATCCACTTGACACTTATGACATCCTTGTCATCAGGTACATCTACCAATTTCCATGTTTGATTTCTCTCTATGCATTTGATTTCTTCATCCATGGACTCTGCCCATACATCTTCTTTGAGAGCTTCTTCAAAAGTTAATTGATCATCTATTTGTGAAAACAGAGAAAAAACTGAAAATGAATTTGCTACCTCTTCATTATAGATTCCGCACAAATTTCTTGTCTTTCTTGGCAATAGACTTGCTAATGTTGGATCTGGAGATGTAGAAGTACTCGGACTGCTTGTTGGTGTTTGGTGCACTCTAGGTGTATACTACACACTTGTTGTTCTTACTGGAGTATTCTGCGCAGTAACTTGCATTGCAGTGCCAGGTGTAGATGGAACTGCGCACTGTCCTATGTATGGTGTTTGTACCACTTCATTCTCTAGGTCATCATGCTCCATTGTGTTAATTATTTTCACTGTCTTTTTTATGGTTCCATCCCATGCTTCATTTTCTACAAACTAAACATCGCCATTGATTATGACTTTTCTTGTGACAGGGTCATACAGCTTGTATCCTTTTGTCTCTTTAGAATACCCAACAAATATACATTTATGTCCTTTGTTGTCCAGCTTTCTTCTCAATTCATCTGGAACATCTACGTATATGATGCAACCAAAAACTCTTAAGTGTGTCACATCATGCTTTGATCTTGTCCATGCTCCCTAAGAAATTCTATTTTTCACACTCTTTGTTAGACATCTGTTCAAGATGTATACTGCAGTTGGTACTTCCTCAGCCGAATACTCATTTGACAAATGTTTGGCTGTCAGCATACTACACGTCGTTTCCATGATGGTTCTATTCTTTCTTTCTGCAACACCATTCTGTTGTGGTGTGTATCGCATAGTAAATCGTTTGTAGATGCCATGAACTTTACAAAACTTCTGAAATTCTCTTGACATGTATTCTTCTCCTCTTTCCGTTCATAGACACTTGATGTAATAACCACGTTGTTTCTCCACAAGTGATTTAAACTGTTGAAAACAACCCAATGTGTCAGATTTATGCTTTAGAAAATAAATCCATGTCTTTCTTGAGAAATCATCAATAAATGTTAGAAAATAAGTATTGCCTCCTATAGACAGATTTTGAATTGGTCCATAGATGTCTGAATGTACTATTTCGAGTGGAGCTTTTTCTCTGTAAGACTTGCTGACTGGAAACGATTCTCTGTGATGCTTGTCAAATATGCAACCTTCACATATCCTTTCTGATTTATCAACCAATGGTAATCCTTTTACCATATCCTTTGTGTGTAGCAGCTTCAGACCTCCAAAGTTCAAATGTCCAAATATGAAATTCCATAGCCAGGAGTCATCCTGTGTTTCAGATTGGAATGTTGCCTCCATTTCTGAGCCATTTTCTCCTTTCTTGATACTGCACGCACTATTTTCTTCATTAGTAGTGCACGTGCTTTCTGATCTAAATGCAGTGTCTAATTGCGCACCTTTTCTTTTGTCAACAGTTTGTGTTCTGATCTTCTTCCTGACTAGCTTTAATGTCAATGGGAACATTTTGTTACTTTTCATCTGGATTTTTGCAATAAGTAAATTGCTTGGGATTTTATCCATAATCACACAGTGATTATCTTCCATGTAGATTATGTATCCTTTTTGTAATAGTTTTCCTGTACTCATCAGATTATACTTTAGACCAAAAACATAATATACATCAGACATAATTCTTTGTTCTCCTTGTTTGGTTAAAATTTTTATACTGCCTTTTCCTAAGACAGTGACTTGGATATATGTTGCAAGTGTAACCTTGGTCTCGACTGAGTAATCCAAACTAGAAAATAGTTATATGTTTCTTGTCATGTGGTTACTATAGCCTGAATCTAAATACCATATGCCACATGAACTTGCTTGAGCAACATTTCATTCAACCAGTGACATTATATTAGGTATTTATTCTATGTTAGGCACAACTACAATGCGTGCCATAAACATAGGGTGATTTTTGTTATTTACATTATGTCACTGATATGGACTTTGCCTGTTCTGATTATGTTGTCTTTTTATACACTCATATGCATAATTTCCATATTTTTTATAGTAATGGCATTGAATCTTTGTTTTGTGAGTTCTTTGACAAGTTGACTAGTTGGTACTTGGGTTTTGATCTCTTCCACCAGTGTTTCCAGGATTTCTGCTACATCCACTTCTGTCGAAACTTCTTTCTCTGCCTCTAGAGTTAGCTCTCCCCCTTCCTCCTCCATGGCTTATAGATGACTGTGCAGAAAAGGCATTTTCTAATGACATATTTGACCTGTTCAATCTATCTTCATGATTGATGAGGGAAGCTTACAACAAGAGTATCAAATTTAGGAGGAAGACTCCTAAGCACTTTCTCAACAACTTTTTTGTCTTCTATGATTTCAGCATGAGACTTAATATCATTTATCAGTCCTATTACGTGTCTGTATAATGAATCTACGGTGTCTGATTCTTTCATTGACATAGTTTCAAAATCTCTTCTAAGAATCTGAATTTTTGCAGTCTTTACTTTATCCATACCTTGAGAAGCATTTTGTAATGTGTCCCATGATTCCTTGGCTTTCTTTGCTGATGAAACTCTCAGAAGTATGCTCTCATGCATGGTTTGATGTATGTAAAACAACGCTTTTCCATCTTTCTTTCCTTGATCTCTCAAGACATCGTTTTCAACTTGTGTGAGGTCATTATGTGTTGCCTGATCTTGTTGAAATAATGTAACTTCAAAGAGTATTCTAATTATTATTTGATATATTATTCATCGGATCAATCCCCATTGTGGATTGATCATGTCAGTTATTGTAATAGGACCAAATCCCCTTTTCCGGATTGGTCAAAAGACAATTGTAATGGGTAGAATAAGAAGTCGGCCCCAACAGATATTAAAGAGGCCCAGAAATATAATAAAGGTGGGTTTACCCACCCAGTTTGAGAATTCGGCCCTGCCAGTGACGAGACACTTCACACGTGGAAAACTTGTATAAGTAAAGAGGCCAACACCTCAATTAGACACAGGGTGAAATCATGAAGGTGGGTTACACTTTTGCTTGTTTTATGACAAAAAAAACTGTATTTTCACAAGTTATTCAACTTCCGACATATAAAGTATTTTTTTTATTTAGAATTTCACTTTACAGTAAAAACAAAACTTGTGAA
>SNQJ01S0004697.1:279817-294229 GCA_010110895.2 Picea sitchensis | reverse complement strand
GGAGTGTTGAAATAATGTAACTGCAAAGAGTATTCTAATTATTATTTGATATATTATTCATCGGATCAATACCCATTATGGATTGATCATGTCGGTTATTGTAATAGGACCAAATCCCCTTTTTCGGATTGGTCAAAAGATAATTGTAATGGGCATAATAAGAAGTCGACCCAGTAGATATTAAATAGGCCCAGAAGTATAATAAAGGTGGGTTTACCCACCCAGTTTGAGAAGTAGGCCTTGCAAGTGTAGAGACACTTCACACGTGCCAGACTTGTATAAATAAAGAGCCCAGTGCCTCACTTAGACACACAACTAACTTACTCATTTAAAGACAAGTTCATATATACTACTGGAGAAGAAGGAGAGAGAGAGTGGCGAATATCTGGGAGAGGAATTTATGTATTAGTTTAAGAAATCTCTTGGCATTGTATTGGCTATCTATATTAGGGAAGTTTTGTTGAGTTTTCTTCCCCTAGAGGGTTTCCCAGGATAAATGTTGTGTCTCTTGTGATTGTGTATTTCTCAGTGATCTTGGATTATTCTATTGTTATCTAATGAAATGGAAACAACTATAATAATGGCTTAAACATTAACAGATCTGTTGGTTCCACATAGTCATTCTCAACTATTTCCCATACATATTGACCTCGGAACAAATCCTTCATGGTCAAAGACCACATCTCATAATTCTTGCATGTAAACATGAGAGGCTGCATATTTGAGTTAGAAGCCATATTTCACTTTTAATAGAGTTTCTTCTCTGACAACCTCGTTTTGATAGAACCTGCTTTAATACCAATTTGCAGGATCGACGGGGTGCTCGCAGACTACTCTACACAACACAATTCAAAATACTACGCGCCAAACAGGCTATGCGACAAAGTTCTCAAGACCACTGCGCAGTGCATAGACTGCTCAGATTGTTGTGCCCTATGAATACACACACTAAATAAAATGATTTACGAATGAAGAATAAAACAGTGCTATTTTTTAACACATGGGCTCACAAATAACACAAAAACTTGTCTAAACACAAAATACTTAATATTAATGAACTTCAGCGTAGTGCACTCAGATTACAAAATACAATGACAAAATGAGCTTCGGCTCTGATACTTCTTCTTCAACTCTTCAACTGCTGGTGATTCTTGAACTGCTTCTCTGCATCCCTCTCTCTTTTTCGCTATGTCTCTATCTATCCATCTGTTCTAACTAAGAAACTCAGACTTATATAAACTTCCTTTAGAAGCTAAGACCGACTCAACATTTAACTCAACCATAATTATGAGTGACTATTCAACCACTTAATTTAATTCGAGAAGATAGAATTCGGCTTCATTTATATTTCTCCTACCTGCCGACTGACTTTTGAATAAGTATGCGACTTTGCACTTGCAAACTTGTCAAAATGTCTGACTGACATTTTGACCACTAACAAATGCAACGTCAAAATCTCACCGACTTGTAATTACACTTTCCAACACTTTTTATTTTAATTTAAAAAAATTACATTTCATATAAACTAAAACTTATCATCCTAAAATCCTCATAAAAGAAAACGTCTAACTTGCAGTCCGATATTATATAGAAAACCTAAAAAAATCTGCTCTCCAAAAAGGAAATTGCCAGATCCTTCTAATCCCTGCAAACATTATCAAATGTACCAAGTGCCCGCTAACGACTACCAAACAATAAGCTATAAAAAAAAAGCAGAGGTTTCTTTAAGATTGTCTTGTAGATGCCAGCCAGCGTTCTCTTTCAATATCTCCCATAATCATTTCTCCACTTCCAAAGTTTGTTTAGATTTAGTTCTATGAATGTTTGAGTAAATGATATGGAATTAAAGAAACTTCCATAAGTCAATTTTACATATTAAATGAAGTCAATGACTCGTTTGGAATCTCTCATTTAAAATTTTTCTAAATCCCTTTTTACAATACCAACTTGAGAAACAAAGACTAAGTCTTCCACTCAATCACATGATGTTTGCGTACCATCACTCCTTGCTTTGGTACCTGTTTCTCTATTTATATTCTATGGACTTCATGTCAATCCACTTGCACCACTTCATTTCACAATTCACATTTTTTAAGGATATTATCTTTTAAAAGTTGTTTAGTCCACAGCCCGAGCAAGATTCTCTATAAATCAATTTGATCTCTTAAATTAAGAACTGGAAATACCATTTAGTATCCTAATCCAAGTCCTGATATCTTTCCTCAAAATGATTGTACCCAACCGGATCGTTCGTTTCCTTCGCCTACATTTGAGTAGGCTAATATATAATATTCTCGAAGAAAGAAAATCCAGTTGATATTATTCCATACCATAACTTTGAACTCATTCTTTACTTTAAAAAGCAAATAGTTTCCACTCATACCTTATACTTCAGTCTGGTTTGCATATATTTTGATCAATCCATAAAGTCGTTTTAGATTGACGTAATACCCTTGACTCCTGAGTACGCTGGAATATAAAATCGAGAACCAACACCATAGATTTATGGGCAGTTGTAAGTCGAGTGGACTTCCGCGGTTAGTTCTACAACAGAGGTGCATTCCCAGCTCCCGCTGACAACTAAATATTAAAAAGAATAATTAATCTGTTCCAATAACTAACCTCCCTTGCTGATTAATCTGTGCGTTTGTGCCCTGCAACTATTTGGCTCATGTACATATGCAACAATATTGTCCACTTGTAAGTGGGCCTAATCTGCTCATATGTTTGATAGGTATTTAGGTTAAATTTTAGATATGTTTAAAATTTTATTATAATCGATTCTGTTAATGGTGAAAAAACGTTGTTGGAGATTTTTTACCAACTCTTAATGGATTTAGACTGTCAGAATTAGTCAAACTTGCATATCAATAACTCTTTATCATCAAAACTGAACTACTCAATCAATCCACCAATCTTAGTGTAAAGGGTTCGAGCAAATGCAGCATGCAGAATGGATGGTGTTTCGCTTCGGTTAACTGACTATGTACTCCTTGGGAGCATCAACCACATGAACAGATCATCATAATCATGATGCATAAATAATTGCCGCATCAACCACAGGAACAGATCATCATAATCATGATGCATAAATAATTGCCGGTATCTCCTACGCAAGATTCAAATTAATATAATAACTATTAGTTTTTTGACAAGGTCTCCGGAGGCGGCTGGATTGTAAAGTCGTTCTTGCAACGAAGGTCAGGTCTTGTGTTCAAACCCTAGAAAGGACGTGGTCTAGCTGCAGAAAGCTTAACTGGGCCAAGCCCGCATTCCTTTAAGAACACCTGAGTGGGCCCAATGGTTAAGAACATGTGTTATCTCCGAGGAGGTCACAAGTTCAAAACCGGCAGGGGGTAGGGATGCTCATATTGGCCCGTTGTGACAAGGTTGGAAGGGTAGATGACCCCTCGGATAGAGGTTCACAAGGTTCAATGGACCCCTCGGATAGAGGTTCACAAGGTTCAATGGACCTGTCAACATAGTCAATTATGGTTATGGTAATGCATAACTGTGGCCTACCATAATTAATGATAATAAACCAAAGTCTAAGAAGCTAAAACTTGTAACAAAGTTTACCATGGTCATAGTCATTGTCATGGTCAAACATAAGAAACCATGGTCATGTTCTACCATAGTCGACCATTTCATGGTCAACCATATTCATAATCATGGTCAACCATGGAGTCATCTTCTACCATAGTCAACCGTAGTCTATCACAGTAAACCTTGGTGATGGTTCAGGTGGCCATCAATGGTCAACCATTTCCTAAACATTTCATTATTACTTATGTTGATATTTGTTTTTAGAAAGATAGTAATCCTCTTCATGCATGGTCATGGTCAACTATAGTCAACCATAGTCAAGGTCTCAACCATAGTCCTCCTTAAATTCAACCATGATCAATGTGAGCCATAGTCATGGTCAATGATGTCTATGCCAGGCATGGTCAACTATGGTCAACAACTATTAACCATGGTCAATCACACTCAACCAAAATCAATGTTATTGAAGGTCATCCTTAATATCCTTTGAAAATATTATATTCTCAATTTATTAATGTATTAATTTATTATTATTTTATTAATGTATAAATACTTTTTTAACGTGTTAATACTTTCATGTAATATTTTAATGTATTCATGTAAAAAGATATTATTAATGTGTTTTTACTTTATTAATGTCGATGATGATGAGGTTAGAAAGGTTGGTAGTGTGACAAATATTTTGAAAATGAGATCTAATATAGGTATAGGCCTGACAATCTAAGAGAAAGTGTTTTTCATCTTCAACCTTCTTAGTGTCACAAAGGTGACACACTCTTTGATCCCATGGCATTTTAGGAATTGAGCAACGCCCAATTTCACTATGGAGCTCATGAGAATTTGTTCTTATCTTAGTAGTGCTTATTTTTTTCTTTACACTTGGAAAAACATATATATAATTTTGATCTTCTAGATTAGGGTTGATTACATCCTTATAATACCTTAATTTTTTTTTTCCTTTAACTCTTTATCACACCACATTTTCTCCTTAAATGTTGATTCAACATTTGTTTTTAATAGTATCTTTATTCTGTAAAATGGGGTCTTCCATGATTCCCCAATAGTTAGCGAAGACCAGGCATCTTTACGACATCCTCGCTTGAGTTGATGGTGGTTATGACTCGATTTTGAAACAATTCTAGGAAGCCTCTTGTCTTCCATGTTGTTTAACTTGTTCTTATACATTAGGTATCTAGTCATAGCCATGCTCTCAATGGGGGAGAGGCTTGTTTCTAAGAGGAGGATGGGATAGGGCGTATTTCCTTTAATTTTGAGATTATAGGTTATAAAATTCTTTTGTATTTTCTCTATCTTTCTCCAGGATTCACGAGAGACACTATAGCCCCAGAAATTCACATCCATAAACAATAACATATGTAACAAGAGTCTCAAAGAGGAGTTTATTCTTATCCCAACTCCAATGATTAGTCGATTTACAATTGTTTTCAAGCCCATAATAAGCTTTTCATCCCCAATAATCATTTTCTCAATGCTATAATTCCAATTGAGCTTGCGATGAATATAAATTCCAAGATATTTGTATGAAGTCACTTCCTCCAAGTTGTTGTTGTCATATATGAAGGTATCATAAGGGATCTTATTGGATTTAATAATCATGACCTTAGTCTTATCAGTATTAACAGTCATACTCATATTGGAGAAAAAATACTTGAGGATTCTTAGTTGGTTTTCAAGATCATTGGGACTCCTTGCCATAAGAACGATATCATTGGCATAAAGGAGAAGATTGATGACTATACCAGTGAGAGTAGGGCCAACACAACCTTTTTTTTCCAAGCAATCTTCTAACTTGTCAATGTATATGCCAAAAATGGTAGGGGACAAAAGATAACCTTGTTTGACTCCGATATTGCAGTTAATTTCTTTTGACCAGCCCTCAGTGTTTTTAAAATTAGCAATAACATTATCATACATCAATATTGTAGCAACCCTCAACTCGAGAGGAACTTTTATCTCTTCCATCCTATTCCAAAGGTTTTTCCTATGAACCATGTCAAAAGATTTTCTAAAGTCAACAAAAAAACAAAAAATATTGAGTTTAGTATTGCGGAACTCCTCTGCAGTTATCCTAAAGGTACCAAAATGGTCCACAGTTGAATGATATCTCTTAAGCTCGTCCTGGACTTTATCTCTTTTACCGTGACTTTCTAGCGAAAGGTTAACCTTATTTTCCAAAATAATTCAATAAAGCTTGGCTAAAATTGGGCTAATCGTAATGGTCCTATAATTGGAGGGAATGTTTCTATCCTGATTTTTAAAAATAGGAACAATGAGGCTTTGTGTCGAGGGTTTAGGGAAGCCCTTCTTGACTGCTAAATTGAAGAGCTTGTGTATGTGAGGGATAAGGATTGACCCTTCAATTTTAAAAATTTAAGCTTGGTAGTCTTTAATGTCCTTAGCTTTCCCATTTGCAAGTTGTTTAACCCCAAACTCTATGTCATCTAAAGAAAAAATTTCTTCCTTTGCATGGACAATAGGGATGGTGTCCATGGTATTAGGGAACTCGTAAACACTTTTAAGTTAGGAATTCCAGTCCGTTAAGGGAATCCTGTTATTTTCTTTAGTATTGCAGTTTAGAATTTGGCTCCAGAATTTCTTAGGATCCAACGTATATAGTAGCTAGTTGTGAAAGTTGCTCTTGCCTTTTATTGATATAGTGTCTTTTTTTCCTTTTAATTTGGGATTTGTACGTATTGATCTTATCGAGTTTTAATAATTCATTATAAGCATCTCTAATGACTTTCCTAGCAATTTTACATTCTTTATTATACCAAGGGTTGGTCATTCTATTATTATTTTTATAGGACACCTTGAAAGAAAACTTGTTAATAGAAGTGGAAAGGGTAGTTGTAAAATTATGATAGAGTTCTTCAATGTTGTCCTTATAAGTTAGGAGATTTAATTCACTATTTAAATCCTTTAAGAAAATGCCAACTTTACTTTTGTCAAAGAGCAAATTCCTTTGATTATCATAATTCTCTTCAATTGTGGTCCTATGCATGGAAAATATTAGAGTTAGGGTTAAAGGTTTATAATCAGAGTCAAAATCATGGTCATTTAAGAGGTCAAAAGTTGTTATTTGGTTGGAAAGAGGGATATCGGATATCACATAATCTACAACACTACTACCTAGCCGATGAATAGAAGTCACTTGGTTGGATTTTGTCCACTTCATTACTCCATTGAAAATTATTAGGTCTTGAGAGCTATAGAGCTTGACCAACTCAGTACCAAACAAATTCTCAATTAGGTGTTCAAAGATTCTTTTGTAGCTATTAGATAAAACAAGGTCCTCATCTAGCCATAAAGGATTATGGTTGGAATCAGTACTTAAAAGAGTAGTTTGTTTAGTTGTTTAGAACAAGATATGTATACTTAAAAGAGTATTTTGCACAGTCATAGCATTAAAGTATCCTAATAGGAGGATATTACCTTCATTTTTCAAACTATAAATATCTTGTTCTAAATTAGTATAGGGAGAATGGTTATCTAGATTATTTTTCTTATAAAAAGTACAATTAATAGGTGCAAAATAGAAAATTGCTATATACATATTCTTAGCATTGGTGTTTGAAATTTATATCCAAATGTATTGATTGAGAGGGTCAATCTTATGAAGTTGAATGTGAGGAGAAATGCTCTTTCTAATATAATAAGCTTTGCCTCCCATCCCTCTACGGTGGGATTTTTTGTTCCATGTCGACCACAAGACAAATCCTTTTATGTTAGGGACATTAGACTCCTCCTGCTCCCAAGTTTCAACTAGACATATACTATCAATATCACTCGAGATCCAACTTATCATAGAACCTTTGTACCATCGAAAGCCATGACAGTTCCAAAAAAGATCCTTAGTATCCCAAACTCCTACTTATTATTATCCTTCGGGTCTCTATCCTTAACAAAAAAAATTCGATTTCTAATTATTTCCCATTTTCCTTCTTTCTTGGCTTCTTTTACCTTTTGAACTTTCTTCCTTAATTTAGCTTGGTCTTCAAGAATGAGGTCTTCATTTATAAATATTATTGACCCTTTTAAGGTCGGATATTTACTAAATATTCTATATTTATGGTCATTACAACTTACTTTGTCACAGATCAATCTATCTTTGTGATCAATTATTTTTCCTAGCCTCTTTTCTTCTATGAGGTAAGTTGTATCAATTTGTGGTTTATTATTTAATCTTTCTTTTACTATTGCTAGTGTATCCTCCTCTTATTGTTCTTTTATTCCAAAAATTATGAGGTTGTTGTTCTTTTATATCAAAAATTATGAGGTTCAAGGCTCTTTTGTTACGCTTATTCATTTCCTCTTTGATGAGTTTGATATCCAATTTGTTTTCCATATTAATGAGGGTCAACTTGGTTAGTTTTTCTTCTAGTTCTTTAATCCTATCTCTCAAGTTGTGATTTTCTTCAACCCCTCCTTCTTGGGTTGATTGTTTATGTTTTTCCATTTCTTGAATTCTATTCTTCATTTTCTGCAATTCACTCTTAACTCTAAGAATCTATCATCTATTTGAGTTTGAATGGTATTTTTAATTTTTTTATCAATCATTGTCTTTAGCTCTATTTGGAGTTTGACCTCTCTTTCTTCATTCCTTTTTTCTAATGATTCTAACTCTATTTAGATTTTGGAATCTCTCTCTTCTCTCCTTTTTTCAATTGATTCTATATAATCTTAAAAGATCTCTAGGGTGATTTTGGGGGGCCTCCCTCTATTAGGCTCAATTTTTGGAATAGGTGGTTGAGTTCTCATATTGAAAAGAAGAGAAAAAAATGTAACAATTATTATTTTGGATTTACTTTAAAAATGGAAAACACATTTTTTTAATTGATATTAATGATATTAATTATTATCTCTCAAAACAACTTTTATTTATGAAACTTAAAATAAAAAATATTTAAATCTCTTTATAGATTATAAATATTTTTAAAATTAAAATTGAATCAAAGTAAATAGAGATTTAAATATATTTTGAATTAAAATTGAGTCAAAGTAAAAATTGACTCACCTCATTTAGCATGACCAATTTCTCAATCGATTGAAGACACCAAAAATAATTTCCTAAAATGATAAAGAAGTTATGGAGAAACTGAGAAACTAGAGAGATTATTCTCAGAAAAAAGGGTAAAAACCAAAGAGAAGTATTATTCTCGTTCAAAAGAGGAGGTGTATAATGTTAGAAATGAGAAGTATTATTCATGTTCAAAAACGAAGATATAATTTCAAAATGGCAGAGAAGTATTACTTTCATTAAAAACCTCAAAGAAATATTATTATTAATATATGAATGATTTTAGATACTTTAATATTTTGCTAATGTATGAATGCTTTTAGATACCTTTATATTTTATTAATGTATGAATGCTTTAATAATGGATTAATTTATAATACTTTATTAATATATCAATGTTTTAATTAATAATATTTTATGAATGTATTAATTAATTAACTAATACTTTAAAGAATATTGTAATAATGTATTTCTAATGTGTTATTTTATTAATGTATTAATATATTTTAGTTTTTTATTGTAATAATATTTTATTAATGTGGCGAGTTGCCTTCAACTTCTTTCTTCCATGCAGGCGGCTCTTACCTCGGACCCGGTCGAAGCTATGCCAAGGGAGGCACCTGCTGCTGCTATAGATGAAGGACCGAACAAGGCTCAACGACCAGTCAACAAGGAACCGACAAAGACTGAGAATGGAAGCCATGATGAAGGAACTACGCGTGGCGAGGCAGAGGAAAAACTTTGGGCAGACGATTCGACGTACATTGAAGAAGAGCCTTGGACAGGAGACCTCCCTCCCATGTGGCTCGGCTTACTGCCAGGTGTTTAGGTCTTTATATGTTTTTTTTTTTAGTCTTGTTAGGCAATTTGTCTTAGTTGGTGATCAGTTTGAACTTGGTTTCTCTTAATTTAGCTTATGACTCTTGTGATTTCTGAACTAGATGGGAAGGTTGGACTGGTTTCCCCTCTGTTGGGGCAGTCCGACAAATGCATACTAGAAATGTTTGTATTTTGGTGCTCTACATGTTTGTATTTTGGTGCTCTACTATAGATCTAGCAGGATCTTAATATAATTTTAGTTCTTATTTACAAAAAAAATATTTTATTAATGCATTATTGTTATGCATTATTAATTTATTACTACTTTAATAATGTATTGGGTAATAACGTAAATTAATATATTCATTTGTACATTACATTAATATCATTAATATTACATTACATTAGTAATGTATTAATTAATGAGTCAATGTATATTTTAATGTATTAATACATTATTGATGTATTAATCGCATAATATGTTATATTATACATTAATGTATTAGTATTTTAATTAATACATTATAATAATGTAATAATGTATTACTAAATATATTAAGGTAAATTTATTACTACTTTATTAATGTGTTATTTTATTAGTGTATTAATACTTTAACAATGTATTGATGATGATGATTAACATCCACTAAGACCGAATTGATTTATCAGACCGTAAGAGGGTAAGTGATTATTTGTAATTCTTTAGAATTTTGTTTCTGTCCTCAAAAAACATTAAGAGAAGGTTTCCAAGATCACCATACGTTTGTTGAGTTAAAAGGTTACGAAGGTTGGTAGTGTGACAAATATTTTGAAAATGATATCTAATATGGGTATAGGCTGGACAATCTAAGAGAAAGTGATTTTCATCTTCAACCTTCTTAGTGTCACAAAGGTGACACACTCTTTCATCCCATAGTGTTTTAGGAATTGACCAACGCATGTTTCACTATGGAGCTCCTGAAAATTTGTTCGTATCTTAACAATGCTTATTTTTTTCTTTACACTTGGCAAAACAGATAGATAATTTTGATCTTCTAAATTAGGGTTGATTACATCTTTATAATACCTTAATTTTGTTTTTCCCTGTAACTCTTTATCACACCACATTTTCTCCCTAAATTTTGATTTGACATTTTTTTAATACTATCTTTATTCTGCAAAATGGTGTCTTCCGTGATTCCCCAATAGTTTAGCCAAGATTGGGCATCTTTATGCCATCCTCGCTTGAGTCGATGGTAATTATGACTCAATTTTGAAGCAATTTTAGGAAGCCTCTTGTCTTCCATGTTGTTTAACTTGTTCTTATGCATTAGGTATCTAGTCATAGCCATGCTCTCAACGGAGGAGAGGGCCTAATGGTTAAGAAAATGTGTTTCCTCCTAAAAGATCACAAGTTCAAATCCAGAGGGGGGTAAGATATGTATACCTCCCTAGAGTTTACTATAAGGATCCCCAATTTAGTGTAGCTTAACCATGACCTTAAAAATAAAATATTATTATTATTACTATATTAATATCTTAAAAATTAATTATTTTCTTACTATACAAATAATTTAATAATACATTAATGCATTTATTAATTAATACATTCATTTATAAAAATATATTAATATATTAATATTTTCAATTAATTAATATATTAATTATTTATCTATATATTAATGTTCTATTAATTCTCTCCCCCCAAATCGGAAAACCCTACAATTAGCACTTACATTCTAACAATGGCACTACGAAAGCATATATTTTTTAATTAATTTGATTTTTGGATGACTTCCCTCTAATTCATAGCATTGCACATTAGCCTTATTTCTCCTACTATCCGACAAGAGTCTTGAGCATTCACTCCAAATTGTAAGGATAAGTTATGTCTATGAACGTAATTATATTCATAACTTTTAAAATAAATTATACAATTAACTTTGATATTTTGTATGTCACGTTAAAAATCTAATTATTTAAAAAAAAAAAAAATAGTTGTTACATATTTAAATGAGCAATACATCATTTTAGTAATTTTTTCAAACACAAAAATGTAAATGTAATTAATTTAAAGGATTTTTTTATTTTCGAGATAAAAAAACTTAATTAATTTTTAACATAGCAACTTTAACCATTCTTAACATTTCAAATACCTGATCTACAGTGCACAGATCAACTCTGTACAACGTAGTTGAAAATGTCGTGCAGTGGAATGTTTTGTCATTCAACTCTGAGGAGTTATTGTGTAGTTCACAGACTATTCAATAGATTGTGCACTGTAATTATACACGTAATAAAGTAATTTCTTTACACATTGCTACTCTTAGCACATAATCTCACAAAATAATTTCAGTCTAGATTCAAGAACTTATGAATCTACTTAAAACTTGCACAAAAACAGAGAGAAGATATTTACAAAGTGTTTGAACACAACAAAAACTCATAAATACATCAACACATAAATATTTAATATATTATGAACTTCGACACTACGCGTTGCTACGAAATATAAAACTAAGTCGAGCTTCGGCTCCAACAACTTCTGCAGAGTTTTAGACACACATAGCTTGTGATCTTAGACTTCTTCGACTCCTTACACAATTGTTGTTGCTTGCTAACTATCGACAATGTTCTTTATATTCTATATCGACTACCTACAGACTAAGACATATAAATATGAAGATAAGACTTCACGTAGAAATAAACTGACTCAAACAATTAAGACACCAATAAATTTTGACTCACTCTTATCTGCATAATAGAGATCGAGAAAGATAAAAATCAACTCATTTAATATTGTTCCTCCTAACACTCCTCCTTGTCGTTTCTCACAACCGAACATCTTCTTCTTTCTGTGACAGATAGAGTCTTCGTAAGTGTAAATCTCATGACTTGCAATTAATATCTCCAAAACGCCCCCTTAATTATAAGTATGTGAGTTTACAAAATACATAATTTATATAAAAAAATTATATTGACATGTAATGTCAAACATCTTCGACTGCATCGACTCCTAAACAACTACATAGTTTCTGAAATGCACCCCTTGCCAAAGATTTTGTGAAAATATCTACAATTTGTTCTTTAGACCTACAAAATTCTAAGCAAATTTCTTTTTTATTCATGAAGTCTTTGATAAAACGATATCTTGTATCAATATTCTTGGTTTTTTTGTGAAACAAATGGTTCTTCGATAACATGATGGAAGAATTCTTGTCACAAAATATTGTAGTTGGTTCATGTTGTTCCTACAACAAATCTTTTAACATTCTTCTCATCCAAAAAACTTGACAAGTTGCGCTTGTAGCTACGACATATTGAGCTTCAGCTGAAGAGAGAGTCACAATGGGTTGTTTCCTTGATTCCCATGACACTATACATATTCCAAAATGAAATGTGTATCCAGAGGTACTTTTCATGTCATCTATGATGCCTCCACAATCCCTATCAGTGTACCCAATAAGTCTAAAACCTTTCGAAGTAGAATACAAAATGGCAAAATATTTTGTTCCATTCACATATCTCTCAATTCGTTTTCCTTCCTTCCAATGTGATTATTTTGGAGTTTCCATGAGCCTTGAAATCAGGCTCACTCCATACATAATTTTAGGCCTTGTTTCTATCAAATACAAAAGACTCTCTACCAACCTTTTAAATAGTGTGGGATCCACCTTGGACCCTTCATCTTCCTTTCCTAGCTTCAATCGTGTTGTGACAGGTGTTGGAGTTGTTGATATTGAGAGGGAGGTGAATCAGTATCAAGTACAATTAAAAACCTTTTTCAACTTATACTTAAACCATTCAATTATATCCAATGAGAAATGAACAACAATATAGGAGTTACACCAATACATCAGAACACACCATGCACAATATATGAGAAATAATCAATAGTTATTGTTCAAGGGAAGTAATGACTTCCAAAGATACCTATAGCTTCCAAGTGTAAACGGAGGGATAAACCTCCAAGAAGAAGATACAATCCTCCAATATTAAGAGAGAGTTGAACTCTCCATCCTTTCCCCTTCCTTTCGCCTAAGAATATACGAGAGGTAATAAAACTTGACATTAAATCATTAGCATCAACCAACCATCACATAGAACCTGATAATGCTTGTTGAGACTTCTTCAATTTCTACAATTATTCAATTCTTGGAATACTATAATCCTATAGATAATATTATTCAGTTTATTCTCTGAAACTTCTCCAAGTTTCACTCCTTGAATCCTCCCCAAAAAGAAGTTATAGAGAGAATGGTAAACCTTGTTCAATTCTGGCTTATTCAGGAGACTGAACTTGTACAGAATGCCCCACACTCAATATTTAGCATCAGATTATGAAACTCGCACACAAGAAGCCACAGTCCATCGTATTTCCAATGAAATTTTCCCCACGTCATTTGGATACACGATGAAGAATTTATAATTGTTTTACCCGGAACTCTTCTTTATTGACTAGCTTCAGGATTGGTCACAAACCCTATCTTCCATAGAGTGTATCTCCATAATTATAGAAAATAAAGAGTTGAAATTTTTACCACAAGTACCTTGATATGTCTTCTCAATACCATAGAAATTTCACCATCTGAATCATTCTAGAAAAAAAGTTATAGCAAAAGTGGTAAGATGACCTGAAAATAACATACCTTAGAACACATCACCAAAAGACTTCATTCTCCCTTGAAATTTGGCATTCTTTACTTCTGATTTCCTCTGAAACTCGACTTGTGTATCAAATAAATGTAAAATGATATTTATTTATACAATTTATGTCACTTCCTTTTAAAATTAGGGCCAGCCTGACAATTTCTTATTTTGTAATTCTTTTCTTTAATTATCTTCAGGACCTACATGTGCTTTCTTCTTCAATTCACTTTGTCATGTTCAAAAATTCATTTCTCTTCAACCATGAGGATCCACGTGACGTGCCACATACCACCATAAACAACATGATGTATAATATACATCCATGGGTGTTGTATATACATGTGCATTGTCCTTCATTGTTACAGGTATGAACTAACTGA
>SNQJ01S0004697.1:216812-267977 GCA_010110895.2 Picea sitchensis | reverse complement strand
CACCATGCACAATATATGAGAAATAATCAATAGTTATTGTTCAAGGGAAGTAATGACTTCCAAAGGTAGCTACAACTTCCAAGTGTAAAGGGAGGGATAAACCTCCAAGAGGAATATACAATCCTTCAATATCAAGAGAGAGTTTAACTCTCCATCCTATCCCCTTCCTTCTGCACAAGAAAATACGAGAGATAATAAAACTTCACATTAAATCATCACCATCAACCAACCATCACATATAACCTGATAATGCTTCCTGAGACTTCTTCTATTTCTACAATTATTCAATTCTTAGAATACTATGATCCTGTAGATAATATTATTCAGTTTATTCTCTGAAACTTCTACAAGTTTCACTCCAATCCTCCCCAAAAAGAAGTTATAGAGACAATGGTAAACCTTGTTCAATTCTGGTATATTCAGGAGACCGAACTTGTATAGAATGCTCCACACTCAATATTTAACATCAGATTCTGAAACTAGCACAAAAGAAACTAAAGTCCTTAATATTTTCAATGAAATTTGTCCCACATCATTTGGATTATCGATGAATAAGTTATAATTGTTTTACCTGGAACACCTGTTTATTGACTAGCTCCAGGAATGGTCACAAACCCTATGTTCCAAAGAGTGTATCTTCATAATTATAGTGAATCAAGAGCTAGAATTTTTACCACAAGTACCTTTATATGTCTTCTCAATACCTTAGCAATTTGACCATATGAATATTTCTAGAAACAAAGTTATAGCAAAGATGGTAAGATGACCTGAAAATAACATACCTTAGAACACATCACCAAAAGACTTCATCCTCCCTTGAAATCCGGCCTTCTTTACTTCCGATTTCCTCTGAAATTCGACTTGTGTATCAAATGAATTTATAATGATATTTATTTATACCATTTATGTCACTTCCTTTTAACATTAGGGCCGACCTGAGAATTTCGTATTTTCTATTTCTTTTCTTTAATTATCTTCAGGGCCTACATGTACTTCCTTCTTCAATTCACTTTTTCATATTCAAAAATTTATTTCTTCTCAACCATGAGGATCCACATGATGTGCCACATACCACCGGAAACAACGTGATGTATACTATCCATCCATGGGTGTTGTATATGCATGTGCATTGTCCTTCATGTCCAAATACCTTCATCAATCTTGCGGTCCAAAACCCATGATTAGGGTTGACATCAATGACAACAACCAATATTCCAACATGAGCTACCTTGGAATTTATCATGTTGAATCTTTTCAAAATTTCACGTGCATATTTAGATTGTGAAATAAATACACCATCTTTGGAATGGTGAACTTCAATACCATAAAAATATCTCATAAACCCTAAATCAATCATTTCAAACTCATCCTTCATGACTCACTTTAATTATTCTATGCCAAAATCACCTGTAAAAATCATATCATCTACATATAAGAAAACAATCAACATATTACCTTGTTGATTTTCTTTTATATACATTGTTGGCTCACATTCGCTTCTTTGAAATCTATTTTGAGTAAGGTAGGAATCTATGTGATTGTACCAAGCTCTGGGAGCTTGCTTTAATCCATACAGTGCTTTCATCAATCTGTATACTTTGTTCCCTTGTCCTAGAATCTCATAGCCTTGTGGTTGTTCCACATATACTTCTTCTTCCAAATGTTCATTCGACAATGTTGAATTTAAATCCATTTGATAAACATGCCACTTATTCTACGCAACAATGACTAACACAGTTTTTATTGTGTCCATGCATGCAACTGGTGCAAATGTTTCATTGAAATCAATTCCACATTGTTGTGGAAAATCTCTTGCAACTAACATTTCCTTATGATTCTGCACATTTCCTTCTGCATCTTTCTTGGTTTTATAAATACACTTGACACTAATCACATACCTGTCTTGAAGTACATCTACCAAATTATATGTCTAATTGTTTTCTATGCATTTAATTTCTTCATCCATGGCTTCTGCCCATACATCACCCTTGATAGCTTCTTCAAAGGATAATGGATCTTCTATTTGTGAAAACAGAGCAAAAAATAAAAATAAATTTGATGTGTCAACATTATATATGTCACACATACTTCTTGTCCTTCTTAGTAACAAAATTGCTAATTTTGGATTTGGAGAGGTACAACTGCTCAGACTAGTTGTTGGAGTTTGTTGCATTGTAGGTGTGGACTGTGCGCCTACAGGTCTCACTGGAGTAGTTTGTGTTGCAGTTTGTGTCACAGTTCCAATTGTGGAAGGAATTTCACACTTACGTATAATTGGTGTTTGAACCACTTATTTCTCTCTGTCATCATGTTCAATAACATCAATGATTCTCATTGTCCTTTCTATACTTCCATCCCATGCTTCATTCTTCACAAATTGAACATCTCTATTGATTATCATTTTTATTGCAATAGGATCATATATCTTGTATGCTTTTGGATCTTCAAGATACCCAACAAATATATATTTTTGTCCTTTGTTATCTAGCTTCTTTTTCAACTCGTCTGGAACATGTGTATGCAACACAACCAATTTTTTTTAAGTGCGCCACATTATTCCTTGTACATATCCAGGATTCTTGAGGAACTTTGTTTCTAACAATATTTGTCGGACATTTGTTCATGATTTATATTGCATTTCCTACTACCTCAGTCTAATACTCATTTGACAAATGTTTGGCTTCCAACATACTCTGTCATTTCCATGATGGTTCGATTCTTCTGCTATGCGACACCATTCTGTTTTGGTGTATACCACGTAGTGAATTGCTTGTAAATTCCATGAACTTTAAAAACAATTTGAAACTCTCTTCAAACATATTCTCCTCCTCTGTCACTTCTTAGAACCTTGATGTAATAACCACTTTTCTTCTCCACAGGTGATTTACACTGTTGAAAACAACCCAATGCAGCAAATTTATGTTTTAGTAAATAAATCCATGTCTTTCTTGAAAAATAATCAATAAATGTAATAAAGTAAGTACTTCCTCCTATAGATGGTTTTTTCATTGGTCCAAATATATATGACTGTACAATTTCTAGTGGAGCTTTTGCTCTATATGACTTGACATCTAGAAATGACTCTCTATGTTACTTTACAAAGATACAACCTTCACATATTCTTTCTCATTTTTCAATTAATGGAAAACTTTCCATCATATCCTTTGTATGTAGCAACTTCAAACCACCACAGTTTAAATGATCAAATATGAAATTCCATAGCTAGGAATCATCATGTACTTCAGATTGAAATGCTTCCTGCATCTCTGCACTTTATTTCTTGAAACTGTGTGCACTACCTTCTTTGTTTTCTACTTTGAACGCAATGTCTAACTACGCATATTTTTCTTTACTGGCAAATTTCTTTGTTTTTCTCTTCATGGATGCCTTCAATGTTAATGGAAACATTCTCTTACTTTTCATCTGAATTCTTGCAATAAGTTGGTTTCTTGGACATCTGTCCAAATGACATAGTGATTATCTTCCATGTAGATTTTGTATCCTTTCTCTAACAACTCTCTTGTGCTCATCAAATTATGTTTTAGGCTAGACACATAATATATATCAAGCATAACTTTTTTCTCTTCTTGTTTAGTTAAAATGTTAATACTGCATTTTCCTAAGAGATTGACTTGGATATTTGTTCCAAGTGTAACTTTAGTTTGGATTGACTTATCCGAACAAGAAAATAGTTCTAAGTTTCATGTCATGTGATTACTACAACCTAAATCTAAATACCATATGTCACATGGGCTTTCTTGAGCGACATTGCATTCAACTGATGATACTATAGGCATTGTTTTAACGCGCTCCATAAACATAATACTGGAGGGAGTAATTTGGGTTGTTTGATTGATCTTGACCTTGCTTGCTCTGATTATATTGTTGCTTCTTGCATTCATATGCATAATGTCCATACTTTTTACAGTAATGGCATTGAATCTTTGATTTATCAAATCTATGATTACTTCGCTAACTATTATTTGGATTTTGTCCTTTTCCACTAGTATTTGGAGGACTGCTACTGTTTCCACCTTTAGCAGAACTCCTTCCTCTACCTCTAGATTAAGTTCTCCCCCTTCCTCTTCCATGACTTATAGATGACTATGCGGAAAATGCATTCTCTAATGACATATTTGATCTATTTAATATGTGTTCATGATTAATGAGGGAGGATTATAACTCATATAGACTAAACTGTCTCAGGTCTTTCTTCTCTTCTAAAGTCACAACCATGGTATCAAATTTAAGAGGAAGACTCCTAAGTACCTTTTAAACCACCTTTCCATCCTCTATGGAGTACCTTTTCAACCACCTTTCTAATAGGGGTGTAAAAGGAATCTACTTAATCTATGTCTTTCATTGACAAAATTTCAAAATCTCTTCTAAAAATCTGTAGTTTTGAAGTCTTGACTTTGTCCATACCTAGATAATAATTTTGTAGTATGTCCCATGCTTCCTTGACTTTCTTTGTTGATGCGACTCTTGGGTGGATGCTCTCATGCACGGCTTGATGTATGTAAAACGTCACATTTCAATCCTACTTCCTTTGATTTTTCAAAGCATCCTTCTCAGCTTGTGTGAGGACAGTCTATGTTGCCTAATATGTTGGTTACACATAGCCATTCTCGGTTATCTCCCATACATCTTGACCCCTAAATACTGCCTTCATGGTCAAGGAACATAAGTCATAATTTTTTCCTATAAAAGTGAGAGGTTGTAGATTTGAAGTGGAGGCCATGATTTCATTTTTCAACACATACCTTACAAGAGAGTTACTACTCTTGAAACTTACGCTGATAAAGATTTCTCTCAGAAACTTGCTCTGATACCAAATCTTAGATCTACATCGTTCAGGCCAACATTGTGCAACACAGTTGCAAAGAACGTAAAGTGGAATTCTTTGTTCGACTTACTGTGGAGTTCACAAACTGTTCAATAGACAGTAGGTTGTGATGATAATACTTTATAAATTATTTTCTTGACATAGTTCTACTCTCAGCACATAAGTTCACAAAATACTTTCAGTGTAGATTCAAGAACTTATGAACCTACTTAAAACTTGCACAGAAACAGAGAGATGATAATTTCGAAGTTGTTGAACACAACATAAACTCAGAAATACATCAACACACAGATATTTAATATATTGTGAACTTGGGCACTGCGCACGGTTATTGAATATAAAACTAAGTCGAGCTTCGACCCCAACGACTTATTTTGTTGTTGCTTTCTAACTATCGACTATGTTCTCTCTATTCTATACCAACTACCTACAAACTAAGACATATAAAGATGAAGCTAAGACTTCCTCTAGAAGAAAACTGAGTCAAACAATTAAGAGGACAATAAATTTCTACTCAATCTTTTGCTAACACTCTTCCTTGTTGTGTCTGACACAGTAACTTATGCTTTCCGTGAGAGACAGACTCTGCTTAAGTGTAAAGCTCACCATTTGTAATTAATATCTCCAACATCAAATAGAAATAAAGTTTAACTGGTTATAGAAGCGTTAAGCACTGGTGACTATGAAATAGAAATGTGACCCTACCATCAAATTTGATCGTGGTTTGAAGTGGAGAAATTTGATTTAAGCAAACACCGAATTATTACAGATCTGCCTTCCCACAGTTTCTACTCCATACTGTACTCAACTGCAACATTTGACTTCATGTTCTTACAGAACTCTTCGTACATCCACTTTATCTCTTGCAAGTTCTGCACGGACAAATTTTTATTTGCTCCGTTGGCATTTATTGATTCGAATTACGGATTCAACCATCCATGACCAATGCTGGATCTGACGGATCTTATGATAAGAAATGTAGCTCAGCAGTTAATCTCACACAAAGAGATGAGACGAATTGTCTCTCACACACTCTTGACCATTTACACGGAAATGAATTACAAATTTATAGCAAACTCCATACAAAACAAATCCCAATCATATTGGATCTGCTAATCTTCTCGTTTTAAACCTAAACTATTTTAATAATAATAATCTATTTTTAATGTCACTGCCAAGCCAGCATATCAAATTGGTGTATGAGACTCCTTGTTTGTGGGACAAGGGACCCCCTCTGCCCAGTAATTTGATTGGTAAAGTCTACAAAAGTATACATACCCTACCCGCTTTGGATTTGAACCTGTGACCTCTTAAAAGGAAACACATGTTCTTAACCATTAGACCCACTAGACTATATTTTTAGACTATTCCTAACACCTATTCCTTGCAGCATAAAGGTGGTATAACAGGCCGGGAGATTTCTTTTTCAATTTCGGCAAGTGTTTCAAGCTTCGTCAGGTTGATTAACCACTCTGCTTAGCCAATCACTATATCCCAACTTCAATTCATTGTCTTCGGGTATTAGTCGATTGCTCAAAATATATACTAACGGTGAGAATCTATTGAAGAGGGGCAAGCTCGATTTAGACATTTTATCAAGAGAAGTTTGGTGGAGCCCGGAAGAAAACCCAAATGGAATGCAGCGTAGAGAAAAGGTTTCTCAGCCTGCCATAATTCAAGTCTCTGCATGTGCTGGCAGCCAGTCCTTAACGGTATATTGTTTTTATTTGATGGCAGTCAGCCCTGCAGAATATATTGTTTTTATTTGAATTCAATACCAAAAAGTCGGTACCTTGAGAAATGTTTAAATTACAGTTCGGCCTTTATCGTCTTCTGGCCTGGGAATTGTAAGTAGCAAGTGGAGGTGGTGCTGAAATGTGGCGCAATTTGACATTTAGTAACTGTAGGAGTAAGGACGACAGCGTCGACAATTATCGGGAGAGCTGCTGCCATTCGTACATTGATGTCAGGTGACTTATCTGTCCGTCAGACTCTTCCGTGCAAGTGGTATGGAGCTGCAGCCCGCTAAGTATTTTGTAATCCAGTTGGACTATCTTCATATGAATCACGAGGGCGGCCGAGGCAGATGCACGGACAGGGAAGGAAAGAAAATGAGAGGATGGCTTTGAATATTTTTAAATGATCATCCTCGGCCTTCTGTTTAGAATTTAATCATATGCTCTGACTTTGGAGATTCAAAGGATTAGTTCGGGCCTTATGGCTGATTAGATTTGTGTCTACCATCTTGGATGAAAGATTAATGAAAAGTTGTGTCCGGGTCTAGGAGCTGAATAAATTTGAGCATGCCACCCTCCATGAAAGTTTTCCTGGTTTTATGGTTAAATGATTAGATAGCTGAATAGATTTGTGTCGACCATCTCGGATGAATGATTATTGAAAAGTTTAGTGCGGGTCTAGAAGCGTGCTGGCCACCCTCGATGACAGTTTTCTTGACTTTATGGTTAAATGATTTGATAATCACAAAGATTAGATCATTACAAGTGAGAAGAGAAAGGAATAACACTGTCATCAAAGTAATGTAGAGTCTCTCTCTATATAATTATAAATATAGCATTTTCTGATGTCTAGTTATTTATCTCTACTTTTTCACTTATGAATCACTCCTTGAATTTGGCCTTTCATTCTAGTTTATTTAAGGTTTTTAAATGGTTCTTAATAATATTATTAATAAATTTTGTTTTTTTTAATATTATTAAGTTTCGAAGTATTGAATTTTTTTTCATATTTGTGGTTAAATTAAAAATATTTACAAAATATAATATAATGTTATATATTTATTTAATTTAAATTTTATAAATAATAAATAATGAAAGGTTTAATTATGAAAATGTTGATTTTTAATTTTTTGTTAATTTTATATTAATATAAATGGATTCAATTAATAAGTGGACATATTCTTTTTGTTTTTAATAAATTCATTTTCCCTCAAAGATAGGTTTCTACTTGACTAATTTTTTTTTCTTTTTTGGCAAAAGAAAAATGTATAAAAACCCTTATCACACAGTTTCATCTTTAATTCATCATTCAAATGCAAGTATGATTTTCAATTTGTATGAATTTGGAATTTGTATGAATTTGGAGAATTATGATCATAAACATGATGTTTTACTTATTAATTTTTTCCATATAGAAATTTGTATATGTAGATCATGAGAACCTAATGGATCTAGTGAAATAAAACTTATTTATAATGGCATTTATGAGCGATTGCATGAAGATGATGGTCAAAAAGGATAGATCACGAGGGTGCAAAGTTATTTCCAAGTAGGCATCACTGAGAACGTGCACATGCTCTAGGAACACACATGATCTAGGTGGATATCGGTGGCCACCCACCTCTTCCAATTGGCTGAGATACAAATTTCACCTTGGCAGTTACAATTTTCATCTTGGTATTTTTTTTCTCGCTTTTCGGGTCCTAAACTTTCTGGGTTGTTTTCATGCCCTAAACAACGTTTTTTTGGACCGACATAGTCACATTGTAGACAAAGTTAAAATGTCATGGAATAATGGGTAATCCTCGGATATACCTTTCCAACAAGTTATTGTGCACCTAAAATAAAGATCGTGTGCAAAAGTTACGACTGAGGGAAGTTGATGTACCAACTTACCCCATCGAGGCCCACATGACTTTTGGCGCTTCATCCCTTAAGTTTAGGTTTTTGGATGTATAGGGTGTTTTGTTTATTGCTTGATGCTAAAAAGGCCCGGAGGTCTCATTGTAATGTGCTTAGACAAATGCGCGTAGTGGCCATATCTCTTCTCAAAGATTAACTACCATCATTCGAGCAAGATTATTTTCATTCTACATTTTACTGTTTCAACATATTTCTTTATTGAATAGAAATTAAGTTCCATTGTATCTATGTTACTATTCTCTTTATATATGTGTTAATGTTATATATGTGTGTTTCATTATGTTTCTCTCATGAATCTGGATCAGTGGTATCAGAGCGATCTTCTCTTCATTTGTTTCTTTGTGCATGTCCCAAACGATGTCAAGGTATAAGTTGTTAGGACTCAAATGAGTTGATCGTTTGCAATATCGGCCTCACCAAACCCAACGACCATCCATGGGGTAAGAAAAGAGAGATGACAGGGTAGGAGATCCCTTTAAATTTGGAGCTTGAGGAAGCCCTCTCGCGAAAAAAGAATGAGATGATGGACAATTATGTGCAAATACTTCGACGACTGCATCTTCCTCGAGAAGAGGTGCTACCACCTTCAAGGTACAGATTGATGCAGACCCCCCTCTTCCTCCCAAGTCTGCATGACCTCTCAGTCTAGGACCTTTCAATCACTTGCGTCAAATCGACTCTTTGGGCCCCTATTGGAGCCAAAATCAATTTTCACAGGTCCCCCTTTCTCCAAAGTGTAGGTTCTACCAAATCCGTAGGCTCTTTCTCGGCCCCCTTCAAGAAATTGAACAATAGGCGCTAGGTCCATTTACTAGGCCCCTCTTTCTTCATATGACCTTGGGTAGTGACCCAGGGCTAACCTCAAAAGGTGCTTCAGAGCTTCGAGCTCTCGGCGTTTTCACTTCACCACTCGCCAATTATCCCGAACTCCAAACTGGCAAAGTTATGAAATGATGTGGTATGAATTGATGATCCCTTCTCCCTTTCCAGATCAATGGTCCACAAAAACTTTGGGCTCCGGTACTTCGGCAAATTCCGAACCATTTCTCAACAAAAACTCTAGAGTGGAAAATCTTCGAAGTTCACAATTTGACGCCGTGTGTCCTCAGAGAATTGATGACTTTGATTCACTTCGAGACTCCAGGCTTCGGTAGTTCCCAATTCTTCACACACACAAACCTCTAGAGTGAAATCCTTTCGGAGTGTCTGATATTCTGACACACTTCCTCCACTATTCAATGGTCACGATTGACTCTGATGCTTCGGCCTTCGAGAGTTGTCAATCCAAGCGACCCCACTTTCTTCGAAGTGGTTATCCTTTGAAATGAAGGATCTGCTGACACATGTCCTCTATTAATGGATGACTTAGATGAAATTCCACTCTTCGCCCTTCAAAAGTTCTTTCTCCAACCAACTTCACTTCCTCCCAGAGTGACTTTTCTTTGAAGTGGTAAATCTTCCTCCATGTGTCCTTTTTCGATGGACGATTGGGATGAATTCAGGATTCCAGCCTTCAGGAATCCTCATGCCTTCACACTTTGAATCCTCTACAGTACTTATGCTCCAGAGTGTAGGATCTAGTGACACATATCCTCAACAAATGGAAGACCAAGATCTGCTTCAGCTCCCATGACTTTGGGAGTTCTTCACCCTTTTGTACATGCTCCTCTAGGATGCAGGATCTCCGGCCACGTGTCTCTGACTGACGGATGACTGAGACCTTCTCTGCTACTTCGGGATTTGGGGATTTTCAAAGAAACTCACTTCAAATCCCTTGGAGTGGCTCTCCTCCAGAGTTAACCAACTGCTACAACATGCCCTCCTGTGCCAATGGCTAGGATCTATTTTGACACTTCGGGTCTTTGGTGATTTTGCAACCACTTTTTCTGAAATATCCCCGAGTGAAATTCCTCTGGAGTCTCATATCTCACTCCAAGTGTCCCTCCCCAGTACTAACGACTAGGATGAGCTCTACGCTTCGGAGCTTCAGTGATTTTGCTAGTTGCTGACCTGAAATCTTCCAGATTATCTCTGCTCCGGACTTCCATATATTACTCAATCTGTCCCTCTAGATGATGGACGGTCCCAATTCACTTTGGGACTTCGGGGAGCCCTTTCTCTCCCATGCACTTAAAAAGGGGTTAAATTTCGTGCATTTACCTGGATCTAATGACTATTGTTCCTCCATGCTCAGATCCAATGGATGGGATCTACTCCTCCTCTGTGCACTCCTTCTGATGTCTGGATGTAGATCTAACTGTCCAAAACTCTCCTTGCATCTCGATCCAACAACTATTGTCGCTCTTCTTCTTGATATTTTTCTTTCTCCCGAATTGGAAGAATTTGTAATAGTCAAAGGCTGCGGCCTTTGATCCTCTTGCGAGCTCGGTTACTTTGGGTCTCGACTTCGCTTCTAGGAACGTTATCCCTCCTGTGATTTTGAAAACTTGAAGCAAGTTCCCTCTCCTACGCATACTCCTTTCACTATATCTTTCGAGCTTGTGAACTTTCTCAGAATTCCAAAGGGTCTTGGCACCTCTGCTTCCTTTGAATATTTCAAGTGCCGTCCTGGCACATTCTACACTTTTCCTCTTGATATTTTGAACCTAGAGTAATTTAACACCATGCGAATTATGCATTGTCTCTCATGAGATTTTGAACTTGAAACAAGTTCACCTTTGTTCACTCCTTGCGATCAACTGAGCCTTCAAACGGCTTCAGAATTAGAATATTTTTTCAAAAAATCTTCCTGCACATTCCTATTGCCTGCTCAATGAACACTTACACTAACTCGATGCACCCCTTGGATAGATTCTCCCCCAAAGTGTTCAGTAAATCCAGTTTCTTCACCTTCTCCAACACTTCATAAGGTGTTAGCTCGATGCACCTCTTTGCAGTTTCTCAAACCACTCCTTCCTGATCTTACATAGTGTTCAACAAGTCTGTATTCTGCACCTCCTCTGCA
Source organism: Picea sitchensis (assembly GCA_010110895.2). Lineage (NCBI taxonomy): Eukaryota > Viridiplantae > Streptophyta > Pinopsida > Pinales > Pinaceae > Picea > Picea sitchensis. The sequence goes on along the minus strand of SNQJ01S0004697.1, from coordinate 256,507 downwards.
TAATTTATCCTCCAAGGTGTTCAGTAACCTTGAGGCTCCTCCTATGTTTGAGACTATCCTGGTGTGCCCACCTAGCACACTCTCCTATGAACTCAAAGTAGAATTCAGATAACCACTCCCTGCATTAACTCACAGATTTCTCAATACTTTTTCATGCACACCTTACACTCATCCTAAAGAACCCATAAAAACTCAACAAAATCATAGATAGATAGTGAAGTCTATATTATCCCTCCAGATGAAATCTATCACATACATCTACAATATGTATTCATAAACACACAGATGACATTCATAAAACACAGGGAAACATACACATAATCATATGTAGGAAAAATTGTTATCTTTGTATTAATATGAACATCAATTACAATATGTCCAAGCTCGAACTGCAGTAGAGTCTCGGCTCTCTCCTCCTTCTCCTCCTCTAATAATTAATAATTTATTACAAGGATTTTCCATAAGAGGGGCTCGTTGAGCCTTCCCTCCAAACTACACTAGTGGTGTCTAATCACCATCAAAAGGCCTATCTACTGAGGCTTATTACAATAAATTAAAATCTAGTCCAAATCGGATCGAGAACAACCTACATCCAACCATTAAATATGACCTTAACTACATCCTGTACAAAGGCATCAACTTGGCTCTGCTTGATCCTTACAACATTTAATAAAAATTTATTACATTGAAATTTTAAATTCAAGGAGAAATGAGAGGGTTGGTGCCTCTCTCCTTTCTTGAATGTGCGCTGATGTGCTCCATTGTTGGAGAATGCTGAGGTTGAGTGATGATCCTACATCATACTCCACTGCTAGGAAAATCATGACCTCTTGGTCATGAGCTCCTCTGCTTCACTGTTGAAATCCTCTTGGATCCCAAACTTCTCTCTAGAGTTGTCCACCTTCTCCTCTACTCTATTGTTGTTGTTGTTCCTTCCCTGCTACTGCTACAGGTTCTCCTGTGATTAGCCTCCTCCTTCTGACTTCAACATTAGCTCTCTGAGTTCTTCTATGTCTTTGTCCATCTTGTCCACTAGCTGGATCCTTTTATGCAGGCTTCCCTGTTGCACTCCCTCCTATTGATCTACCGGAAGATCATCCTAATATCCCATGTTGTCTCCATCACTTGTGGCCTTGAATTCTCACTTCCTTGCAGAATCAATTTCCACAGGCTCCTTACTGATTTGTTGCTCAGCTATCCCCTGGTACAACTCTAGCTTCCTTCAGTTGCTCCTCAGACTAGAATTCTTCTCCATTTTCTTCCAACCTAGCATGTTGGATGTGATGAGTTTACACTATAACCCTTCTCTCCAGGGCTTCCAATTCCTTGTACATATCAGCAAAGTCAATGGTTTTTGCTTCCTCTTCTAATGAAGGTTTAAATCCTGCAGTCATCTCATGTTCAACTTCCTGGGAGAAAATTATGAGTAATTCTGATGAATGATCTTCTTCTTCTTCGACTACTTGGGAAGATTCTGATGTCTTCTCCTTCTCCTCCTTTATGACAGTCTTTGTTGGTTTTCTTTCTTCTACTTCACCTAAAAATTGGGCACTGGCCTTCGCAGGGCTAATTGGAAGGAATATTTTGATTCCCCCAATGATCAGAATACTCCACTAATCCTCCTCTATGAGTACTCCTTGTTGATAGAAAATCCTAGCCGAGTTCATGAGACTCTCAGATAGTCTCATCTCTTCTCCCATTCCCACCTGGCAGTCTGGGATTTCACTTCTGCCCTCCTGGTAGTTTGTGAGATCTTCAAATGATCTCCTCTCATCGCCCACTTGGAAATATGAATTTAATCACTTCCCTCCTGGTAATTCATGAGATCAACTGATCTCACTTCCTCCTCACTTCCCTCAACCACCTCCTCACTATCTATTGCCTCCTTTTGGCCAACAACTTCTGGACAAGCCACTCCACTCTTCTCTTCAAAGGCCATTCATATTTCCAGTGCACTTGGGATTCTTGTTGCATCTTCAGTGTTAGCCTGTCGAGCTCTGCTGCCATCTCCTCGAGCTCTTTTTCCACCTATTCTTTCTTCATCGAATGATGGTCTTATTCTCGACCTTGACTATGGACTTCCATAGCCATTTTCACCTTCTGCCTCTAAGAACGCAACTGGATCTTCTGGCTCAGTCCACCTGGTTGTATGTTTTCTACTTTGCAACTGAGAGCACCACCATCTTTCTCCTACATCCAACTTGGATGTCTATTTGAATATTGCACACTTGCAAAAAAAATCACACATAGAGCATCAACACTCTACCTCCCTTCACATGTTGTCTACAAATGAAATTTTAGCTATGATACCACTTTGATGGTATCAAACTATCTCCTTTGCCTGTTTTCTGCAAGAAAAATCAAGCTCTGATACCACTTCGATGCAAACCCCCCTCTTCCTCGTGGATTTATGTGACCTCTCTCTCTAGGAAAATTCAATCACTTGAGTGGAATTGACTCTTTGGGTGCCTACTAGAACTCAAATTAATTTCCTCAGGTCCCCCTTTCTCCAAAGTGTAGGTTCTGCCAAACCTGCGAGCTCTTTCTCAGCCCCTTTGAAGAAATTGAACAACAAGCACTAGCTCCTTTTTCTAGGCCCCTCTTATTTAATATGAGCTCGGGCTCTAAACTGGGCCTAACCTCAAAATGTGGTTTGGAGCTTCGGGCTTCGACAATTTTCACTTCACCGCTCACCAATTCTCTCGAACTTCGAACTGGCAAAGTTTTGAAATGATGTGGGAGAGATCGATGGTCACTTATCCCTTTCCAGATCAATGGTCCACATAAATTTTGGGCTTTGGTGATTCGGAAAATTTTGAGCCACTTCTCCACAAAACCTCTTGAGTGGAAAATCCTTGAAGTTCACAATCAGACGTGACGTGTTCTGAAAGAATTGACGGCTCTTATTCACTTCGAGAATCCGGGCTTCGACAGTTCCCGATTCTTCACACACTCAAACCTCTATAATGAAATATTTTTGTAGTGTCGTATATTCTGACATGCGTCCTCCTTTATTCAATGGTCAGGATTGACTTTGACGCTTCAACCTTTGATAGTTCTCAATCCACGCAACCCAAATTTCTCTGAAGTGCTTATCTTCTGAAACGAAGGATCTGCTGACACCTGTCCTTTGTTGATGGACGACTTAGATGAACTTCGACGCTCTGGCCTTCGGGAGTTCTTTCTCCAACCAATTTCGCTTCTTCTTATAGTGACTTTTATCCAAAGTGGCAGATCTTTCGCCACATGTCCTTTTCTGACGAACGACTGGGATGACTTCAGGAGTTTGTCCTTTGGTAATCCTCGTGCCTTCACACTTCGAATCCTATGAATTAATTATGCTCTAGAGTGCAGGATCTGGTGAAAAATGTCCTCACCAAATGGATGACGCAGATCCACTTCATCTCCCATGACTTCAAGAGTTCTTCACCCTTCTGTACCTGCTGCTCTAGGATGCAGGATCTCCCACTATGTGTCTCCGACTCACAGACAACTGATATATTCTCTACTAATTCACGTTTCACAGATTTTCTAAGAACCTCACTTCAAATCCTTCGGAGTGGCTCTCCTCTGGAGTTAACCAACTATTTCCATGTTCCCTCCTACACCAATGGATAGGATCTATTTTGACACTTCGGTACTTCGATGATTCTACAACCATGTCATCTGAAATATCCTGAAGTGCAATTCCTTCAGAGTCTCAGATCTCACCTCACGTATCCCTCCCTAGCACTAATGGCTAGGATGAGCTACGGGATTTAGAGCTTCAGTGATTTCTCTTGCTGCTCAACTGAAATCTTTCGAAATGCCTCCTCTCTGGAATTCTATATCCTATGCCACTTGTCCCTCTAGATGATGGACGGTCCCAATCCACTTCGAGAATTCAGGACTTCGGTGAGGCTGCACTCCTGTGCACTTAAAAAGTGGATAAGTTATGTGCACTTACACAGATACAACGACTATTGGTCCTCCATGCTCAAATCTAATGGTTGGGATCTACTCCTCCTCTATGCTCTCCTTATGATGTTTGGATCTAGATCTAATGGTCCATATCTCTCCTTGCATCTTGATCCAACAAATGTTGTCACTCTTCTTCATGATCTTTTTCTTTCTCCCAAATTGGAAGAATTTGTGACAGTCAAAGGTTGTGGCCTTTGATCCTCCTGCAAGCCCAGCTACTTTGGGTCTCGACCTCACTTCTATGAATGCTATCCCTCCTGTGATTCTAGAAACTTGAAGCAAGTTTCCTCTCCTACACACACTCCTTTCACTATTGCTTCTGAGCTTGTGAAATTTCTCAGAATTCCAAAGGGTCTCGACCCCTCTGCTTCCTTAGAATATTTATGGTGCCCTCCTAGCACACTCTGTTCTCTTCCTCTTGAGCTTATGAACCTCAAGTAAGTTCACACCGTGTGAATTTTTCGTTGTATCTCCTGAAATTTTGAACTTGAAAAAAATTCTCCTCTATGCACTCCTTGAGCTCAATTGAGCCTTCAAACGGCTTCAGACTCAGAATAGTGTTTCAGAAAATCTTCCTGCACATTCATGGTGCCTGCTCAATGAACTCTTTATAGAGCATCTCCCTATAGTCTAAGAAGTTCATTGTCTCCTTACTCACACTTTCACTGACTCGATGCACCCCTTTAGTAGCTTATCCCCTAGAGGTTTCAGTAAACTCTATTTTCTTCACCTTCTCCTACACTCCAGAAGTTGTTGGCCCTGTGCATTCTTTATAGTTTCCCAAATCAATCCTTGATGAGCTTACAAAGTGTTCAACAACTTTGTCTTTTGCACCTCCTCTGCATAGTTTCTCCTCCAAGGTGTTTAGTAACCTTGAGGATCCTCTTGATTTTGAGAGTATTCTGGTGTTCCCACTGAGCACGTTCTCCACTAAACGCGAAGTAGAATTCAGATACACACTCCTTGCAATGCTCACTGAGTTGTCAATACTCTGTCGTGCACTCCTTACACTTAGTCTAAAGAACCCAAAACAACTCAAGAAACTCACAGACAGATAGTGAAGTATATCTTATCCATGCAGATGAAATCTATCACATACATCTACATCATGTATTCATAAACACACAAATGACCTTCATAAAACACAAGGAAACATACATAGAATCATATGCAGGAAAAAATGATATTTTTTTATTAATATGAACATCAATAACAATATGTGCAAGCTTGGACTGCAACAGAGTCTCATATCTCTCCTCCTCCTCCTCGAATAATGAGTTATTTATTATAAGGATTTTACAAAAGAGGGGCTCCTTGAGCCTTCCCTCCAAACTACACTAGTGGTGTCTAATCAACATCAAAACATCTATCTATTGAGGCTTATTAAAATTAATGAAAATCTAGTCCAAATCGGATCTAGATCAACCTATATCTAGCCATTAAAGGTGACCTTAACTCCAAATTTTACAAACGCATCAACTCGGCTCTGCTTAAGGCTTACATCATTTAATAACAATTTATTACATTGAATTTTTAAATTCAAGGAAAAATGAAAGGGTTGGCACCTCTCTCCCTTCTTGAATGCATGTTGATGTGATGCATTACTGGTGCATGCTGAGGTGGAGTGATGCTCCTGCATCACAGATCAATTTTGATATTCCTATATTTGAATGTCAAATAGATGTAGATGTTGTACACAAATGGTTAAAACTTCTAAAACGATATTTTTCTGTCGATAAATTTTTCGATAGAGAAAATATTACATTTGTGTTCCTTAAGGCTATCTGCCATGTAAAATATTGGTGGGACACTTTCTGTGAGAAAAAGGAAAAAGAGGGATCTATATTATTTGTAATTGCACCCACTTGGGGTTCTTTCAGGAATGTTATTAAGGAAAAATACTACCTTGTTGGAAGTCATGATGATTTATATACAAGATGGAATATACTGTGGCAATAAGGGGACTAAATAGTGCCAGAGTTCACCAATTTCATCCATACCTTGCCCACCAACCTGGGTATCAAAGAATCTGAGTGACATATGGTACTCGAGTGTTGTGGCGGTTTGCATAGATACATCAAAAAAAAAATGGAGTTTCTAGACCCCTAGTCCTTGCGTGCGGCCTATTGATATGTGGTCAAGATCGATTGGAACATTAAACAAAATACATGATAGTTTGGGTATACAAACCCCTCATAGTAGAAGCATGAAAAAGGTGGCCCCAACCCATAGAAAAAAGAGAAGAAAAAGGATGCACAACCTCAATACGATTAGTCCAAACCGTAAAAAATCTAGAACAAAAGGAAGACAAAGAAAGACACTAGGAAATTGCATTTGTTCCATAAGATACCTTGACATGACATCGTTCAATGCTTCTTAAATAAGTCATTGGTAGTCGAGGTGAACTCCTATGAATCATATGTGGGCTCCAACTATGATTCAGAACCAAGAAAAGGGAGACATATCATTGATGCAGTACCTAGCGACACCATTGCTACTACCACCAAGGTCCAACCCGGTTAAGCTAATGAACTAGAGGAAGGTGAGCATATCTTTCATTCATAGATGTAGGTGAAGGGTAATATAATACACTTCATCGTTGATATAAGTAGACATAAGAAACTCATATTAGCGTAGGTTGTCAAGAAGTTGGCTCTGTCAAAAACACCACACCCACATCCGTACACCATTGGATGGCTCCACCAAGCGAGTGATCTCTGCATCAACCAATAGTGCCTCTAGGCCTATGGAATCAATGCCTTAACAAATGAGGCATTATCTGATTTCTTCCCCCATGAAGTATGTGATGTTCTTTTGGGCCAACCTTATTTATGAAAACGTCGTGTTGTATATGAGTCTAGGCCTTGTAGTGTTATTATTACTTTGGATCAGAAATTATATAGGATACCCGAGGTAGTCCCATCTACTACCATTTCCTCGATCTCTTCCATGCAATGAAGGAATGTTATCTCTTATACCGAGAAGTTGGCCTTCTTCATGATTCGCACTGAAAGTGAGCAGAAGTTTGCAGCTGCATCCATGGACTCCATGACAGGTCTTTCTATGCAATAGAAGCAAGTGGATAAGGTCATGGAAGAATACAAAGGAATCTTATCCTCACACATCGGGGTACCTCTGCATTGTCAGGTAAAGCACTCAATCGATCTGACCCCCGATGCACCTCTACCCAATGGGCCAATCTATCGCGCTCTTTGTCAGAAAATGAGGAAATGAAGCACCAGATCCAACAACTACTTGAAAAGGAGAAAATACAACCAAGATCATCACGTTATGGAATCCTGATTGTGCTTGTGAAGAAGAAATATGGGACCTAGCAACTCTGCATTGATTATCGCACCCTAAATGAAATCACAGTTAGGAACTGGTACCCAATTCCCTAAATTGATGATCTCCTTGACCAACTGAAGGGGGTCAAATACTTCATTAATATTGATCTAAATCTAGGCTACCACCAGGTCCCATTAGAGCATATCAATGTATGGAAGACTTCCTTCAAGTCCAAGGAAGGTCTTTTTGAATGGTTGATCATGCCCTTTTGCTTGACAAATGCCCCAACAAATTTCATGAGGATGATGGAAGATATCTTGTGGCCTTTCAACAATTCTTTTGTGGTGGTGTATTTGGATGACATAATCATCTTTAGAAATATTTGGGAGAAAAACTTGAAACATATTTAATAGGTTCTTCACACTCTACGAAAACAAAAGCTATATGAAAATTTGGAAAAAATGTTCCTTCAACATGAATGGGGTCTAGTACCTAGGATACATTGTTGATGAGCATGGGGTGCATGTCGATCCAACCAAGATCCAAGTCATCCATGTGTGACCAGACCTGACCACACTCACTGAGCTTCAGAGATTCTTAGGCCTTGCCAATTTCTATCGCAGGTTCAGGTTGGGATTCTCCCACATTCCATGGGCCTTTATCCAAGTGACTAGGGGTGATGGAACGGAAAAATTATTGTGGGACCAGTTGCAACATAAGGCATTCGATGATTTGAAGCAACACTTGTGCTCATCCCTGATGCTCTCATTACCCGATCTCCAACATCATTTTGAGATTGAGATAGATGCTCTAGACTATGTTGTGGCCTCAATTCTCACTCAGCATGGTCAGCTCGTGGCATATCATAGTGAGGTGATATCATATACGATACGTAAGTCCCCCACTTATGACAAAGAAATGTACTCCATTGTATAAGAATGTCTCTAGTGGAGGCATTACATTATTTGGAAGGATACAATCATCCACACTGATCATAATCATATGTAGTTCATGCATACAGAAGGAAAATTGCATAATGATCGCCATCGGAAGTGGTCCACATACTTACAACAGTTCCATCTCAACACCAAGTATAAGATAGTGAGCACCAACCACATCATTGAAGGCCTCAGTTGACCTCGATTTGTAACACTAACCACACTAATACACTCGTATGGACATGAGACCTCTGTATGGCCCCAACTCTATGAGAGAGATCCTGACTTCACCACTACCTACCATATGCTCAACACAAACACAATTTTCACTGATTTTCATCTTTAGAATAGGTTGTTGTGCCATCTAGTCCATCTTTTTGTTCCATAAAGTGATCATGTGAAGATTATTTGGGAAGCATAGAAAAGACATTGGCAGTGCTACAACAACATTTCTTTTGGTTGAAACTTTGATAGGATGTCAGTAAGTATACCAGGTCCTACACAACTGCACCATCCACAAATCAATCATTAAAAAGCAAGGCATGTACACCCCTATGTCTACTCTCGATAGGCCCTAGGAATCCATATCAATGGACTACATTTCAGGCCTTCCTTCAACCAAGAAGGGAAATGGTTGTGTTTCCATGGTTGTTGATTGATTTTCCAAGATGGCAATTATGGTCACCTATAAGAATAACATCACAATGGAGGCCACTACCAAGATATTCCTTAAACGAGTGTGGGTACATGTTGGGATACCGCAAACCATTTTCTTATATCGGAATAGTTTGTTCCTTAAAACATTATGTTCAAGCCTCTGGTCATGACTAGACACCAAGCTTACCAAATCCACGGCTTTCCACGCCCAAATGGATGGCCAAACCGAGGTAGCCAATAGGATGATTATTCATATCATGCGCATATATAATTCCAAGTATCCTATAATATTCCAGATATTAAAAAGTATGCAGAATGGAAATAAATATCTAGAAATGGAAGATGAACAACAATATAATCAGAACAATGCCACAATAATACCAAAATGATACCATAAGAACACCAAAAAGAGCACTTTGATTACTGAGAGAAATGTTCACTTGCCTCTTCGAGGGGGCAACCTTCAACAGAGCATATATCTATTACAATAATGTCCCAAACAAAAGTTCGCATACCCTCGACTCTTACTTATACTAAATATATCTATCTAAAGAACCATCTAGAGGAAGATCCTTCTAGAAGAGGAAGATTCTATTAGGTATTCTTACATTGGACTTATTCTTCCTTATTGCTAGGCCTTATTAATGTTGACCTTTATTACATGGAAATATATTATTTTACCTACCTGAGGGGTTAGGTCCCTAACATGCCCTCCCCCATAAAAACAACCTTGTCCTCAAGGCTTGAGATGGGAAATTGCTACAGAATGGAAGTTGGTTCCAAAGTGGCATCTATTGGACTTGTATCTTTCCACTGGACTAATACTTCCTTGATGGTTCACTGATGCAGATGACTCTCACGCTGGTCCAAAACAACTTTTGGTTGTAGCCAAATGGATCCTTCTTCGTCCAACTCAGGAAGGGTGGTTTGGGTTTGGCACTTATTTCCAATCACCTTCTTTAAGAAGGAAACATGAAAAATAGGATGGCGCTTAGAATGAATGGGAAAATCTAACTGATAGGAAACCTATCCCACATGCTTGAGAAATGTATAAGAACCATAACATTTGGGCGCTAGTTTCTAACAATGGTTAGCCTTGAGGGAATTTTTCTTGTAAGGTTGTAGTCTAAGAAATACCTGATCCCCTTCTGTAAATTGATGTTTAGAGTGACCTTGATCTGCTTGTTTCTTCATGCAATTTTGGGTGATGACCAAATTCTCTTTGAGGGTACCAAGAATAGCCTCTCGAATTGTAATAGTTTGGTCAACCTCCTAGAACTTCGAGACACCTGGAAAATATGAGAGAAATCAAAGTGTCTTTTGTCCATATACGGCTTCAAAAGGATTCATGCGGGTAGTTGTATGGTACGAAGTGTTGTACCACCATTCAACTAGTGGGAACCATTGAGCCCATTGATGTTTCCTTTCTAATGAAAAACACCTCAAATATGTTTCCAAACATTTGTTGACAACTTCAGTTTGAACATCAGTCTGGGGATGATAAGTTGTGTTGAGATGCAATTGGGTGCCTTGTAGCTTGAATAATTCTTGCAAAAAAACGCTGGTAAAAGTTGGGTCATGATCAGAAACAATAGAATGTAGCATGCCATGAAGCTTGAAGACCCGATCCATGAAACGTTGAGCCATAATGAATGTTGTAAATGGGTTTTGAAGAGCACAAAAATGAGCATACTTGGAAAGATGATCAAATACCACCATAATGACTCATTTATTGCCCGATTTAGGTAAGCCTACAATAAAATCCATTGAGATATCCCACCAAATAGCGGATGGAATCGAAAGTGGTTGTAGTGTGCCTGAAGATTTGAATGTTTCTCCCTTGTTGGGTGGACACACATCGCATTCAACCACAAAATTATGAATGTCATGTTTCATACCATCCCAAAAAAAGAACGTTTGACCCGGTCATAGGTTTTGCTAAACCCTGAGTTCCCTACTATGGGTGTAGCATGAAGCTCAGAAAGTACCATGGATTCAAGTTTTGACCGTTTAATTAAATACAATCGGCCATTGTATTGAAGCTCCTCATTGAGCCAAGAGTACCCTAGTGAAACTGAAGAATTGAATTACAATTGTTGTATCAGATGTGAACTTTTGGGATCATGTAGACATTCTTGGCGAACATATTGGAGCCAATATGGTACAATGAAGGAGAGAGAAAAAAGGGACCCTTCATCTTCATATTTTTGGGAAAGTTCATCAACAACTACATTGTCTTTTCCTTTATTGTAAATGATCTCATAATCATATGCAAAGAGCTTAGTCACCCATTTTTGTTGCTTGGGGGAGGAAAGGCACTGTTCCAGAAAATACTTAAGGCTTTGGTGATCTATCTTAATTTGGAAGAATTTCCCCAATATATAAGGGCACCAACAATCCACGACATGCAAAATAGCCAACATTTCCTTTTCATATATTGAATTTCCCAAATTTCTCTCGAACAGTTGTTTGCTGGTAAAGGCCAAAGACCGACCCTATTGCATAAGGACAGTGCTAATTTCTCTCCCGAAAGAAGAACATTCTAGGACAAAGGTCTTTGTGAAATTAGGAATGGTCAGGACTAGAATGGTGCATATGGCCATCTTAAATGTTTGAGAAGCCTGATCAGTTGTTGGATTCCAAGTGAGATCATTATTTTTAATGAGTGTAGTGAGAGGTGCCACAATATTTCCATAATTCTTAACAAACTTGCGATAATAAATTGTTAAACCTATAAATCCACGCAAGATTTTGATATTATTTGGGTGAGGCCAATCTCGCAAAGATTCAATCTTTTTAGGATCCACCTTGACACTGGCCTTGCCCATAAGATGACCCAAGTACTTGATTTTCGAGCCACCGAAATCACATTTAGAATGTTTGAGGAAAATTTGGTGTTGATTGAATAGATGGAGAACTCGATCCACATGAGAAAGATGGTATGTCCATGTTTTTCTATAGATGAGGATATCATTAAACAAAACTAACACAAAATGATGGAGAAAAGGATGGAAGACATGATTCATGAGGCTTTTGGAAAGTGGAGGGAGAATTACACAAGATAAATGGCATGACCAAAAACTCATAGTGGCCCTCATGAGTTCTACAAGCAATCTTAGGAATGTCTGCCTATTTCACAGATATGGTGGTAGCCCGAACAAAGATCAAGTTAAGTAAAGAAATGTGCACCACTCAATTCATCCAAGAGGCGATCAATGAAAGGAATTGGAAATTTGTCTTTAATCGTGAGTTTGTTGAGGGAGCAGAAGTCGAGACACATGCGCCATAGGAGAAGACTAGGGGTTAGTACTAGGTTGGATTACACGTGTGTTGAGTAGTTCTCGAACCATTTTCTCAATTTCATTTTTTTGGGAAAAGAGGTGACGATAGGGAAGGATATTGGGAGGAAGGTTTCCTGGGACAAGGGGAATAGAATGATCATGAACACCACGGGAAGTAAGGAGTCCCTGGGTAGTGGAAAAAATCACTTGATGTTTAGATAGGATGGATTGGAGGTCCTGCGGTATAGAGGGTGTCTCAGTGGCTTGTATAGCATGGAGTTGGGAAATAATTCTAGAATGACCTTTTTTGAGCATCTTTTCCATGTGATGGGAACTAATGATCTTTGGGGAATTGGAGGTGATGCCTTGGAACTTATATTGTTGGCCCTCCTATTCTAATTACATTGTTAATTCCTTAAAATCTAGGAGAATGGGACCCAAATTCCTTAGCCATTTTGCACCCAACGCAATTTCACAATCGCCCATGTCGATAGAAAACATATGAGATTTCATATGGTTGTCATCAATTTGAAGATGCACATTTTCACAAAACCCTCCACATTTCATGGACCCGCCATTGGAAATCATGATTTGGAAATTATTGATTGCATAGATATAGCAATTAGTTTCTTTGGAAATACGATGATGAATAAAGTTGTGCGTTCTTCCACTATCAACAAGAATGATGACTTTCCTATGCTTGATGTAACCAATTAGCATGAGGTTTTGGGGAGAAGAGAAGCCGGTGAGAGAATTTAGGGAAATGATAGGTTCCACTTTGGGAAGGTCTGAGGGAGGGGTTATATCAGTGGGTTCAGGTGACACAGACACAAGGTGATCCTCAACATCCTCTTCCAAAACATCCTCCTAGATGGCCATAAAAATATTTTGTTCCTTACACTTGCATCCCGGAAAATATTTGTCATCACAATTATAACAAAGGCCTTTGAGTTGGTGTTCATCCATTTCATCCCTGGTCAATTTCTAGATCTTTAGTGGAGTCGAAGGAGGAGTGGGAGTTACTGATTTAGTGCAAGGAATAAAGGAGAGTGTGTGGTTTTGAGAAGAGACAACTTGTTGTGCTTCCTTAGCTCTTTTAGTAGCATCCACCCAACTATGAGGCAGAGCCATGAGGACATGAGCACGAATCTCATCCTTGAGTCCACTGATAAAACATTCTCAAAAAAAAACATCAGACATTCCCTCTGTACAAAAATCCAGTCACTCAAAAGAAGATATAAATTTTTCTATTGTGCTAGATTGTTTCAACTTTGTCAAACAACCTAAATGGTTGGTGTCAGTGTCAAAGCATTCATAAATCTCTTCCACAAAGTGTGTCCAAGCTACATACCCTTGGCAGGTATTTTTTCTCCATTTCCACCATTTCCAACGTTCTTGATCTAGATGGAGAAAACCATACCAAAGTTTGGACAACTCATTCGTAATGTCATACAAAGAGAAATAATGTTCCATTTGAGTTACCCAGATAGTGGGATCTAATCCATCAAATTTGGTCACATCTAGACGCGGAAGGCGTAGGTCATGATGAAAGTGATGGGGCTGAAAATTCCGTGAATGAGAGGAAGTTTCACCTTCGGTATGAAAAGGTCGGTCATATAAGGGAAGATTTGTAGGGGTATGCAACTTGGTGTAGATCATTGTAAAAATAGATTCAACCTAGGTAGTAATTTCTTGTCTGAGCTCTTGTTTGAGTTTCACGTTTGAGGCAGTGACTGAAGCAGCGATGGAGGAATGCATTTTTTGATTGATGGACACAATATTGGCACTAAGTTTTTGCACTTTTTGTTGGGTTTTTTTGAATTAGAGTGCAAGGTATTGAAGTGGGCTTCCAAGTCATGGCTACAAGTATGGGCCATGATTATGAGGGAACACGAAAAGGGGTGGGTGGGACCACACAGAAAATGGGTTATGGGTGAAGTGTATCACAATGATCAGGGCGAGGAGTTGAATCCAATGGGGTAGTGTCCAAATAAGGGTTTTGGAAGAGGGTTGGGTCCACACAAAAAAAAAATCTTCAAAAATGATAGGTATGACTGCGATAAGGGTGAAGAGAGAAATCCAATGCAATAGGTATCAAATAATGGTGCCAACAGGATCTGTTTTGTTTTTGTTTCTGTCCTAAGGGTTAGGTATTCAAGGGTTCTAAAAACAAGATTTTTCCCTGTGATATAGCTCTCCAATATATGTGTGGGGTCCAACAGAAGTACTCAACCCAATATCTCAGGGAACCAAATAAGGAGGCTATAATGTTCCCTTAGATATGCTACCTGACTACCTAGGTACTAGAGAGTATCTTCCCAAGTGGTGTTCTTGGTGGCACTATAGAAGTCAGGTGGTCGATCGATTTATCTGTGGAGGGATTCAAGAGATCTAAGCCAATCCGTATACAGGTGATGTCTAATGTGCTACCTCTTGAAGGGGTACCAACAGGGGTTATGAGGGTGGCCAACAAATGTGTGCTTAAGTACCACTTGTATTTCTTATGTCTATGAATATTCAACCATGGGTTTATACGTGTAAAATTAGATATTTGTAGCTTAAAGACATCATAATACGTCTCTACCCTATGTTAGCATCATAAGTCACTCCTAGATTGCAGCAAGAGTAATCCTGATGCTCATCAGTTTATGTCACTATTTGTTGATAAAGTGTGATGAATGGAAGTAAACTCAGAAAATAATCATTCTATCTCAGAAACTCGGCCAGGCATGCACAAGCAGATGAGGTCTTGGTTCAACTTCAGACAGTAAGTTGTAATAAGGGTGAGTAGGAGGAAGACTTCTGTGAGGAAATGTGAAGGCCTGCTGTAGGCATCAAGCTTCTAATAGCCTATAGAAGAAAACTTTGAACACAAGAACCTCTTATATTAAAAAGAAGAAACACTAAAAGAACATAACAACGTTATAATAAATCCTTTATCATAACACAATCACGATGATTCGTGTGAATCAATCAATCGTGAACCCTTTTAGTATGAGATCGAAACCAAATGAAAAAGAGAGATGCCTTACATTGAACAAGAAAATTTCATATGCAGATACATAGCCAGGAAAACTAGTGCTTCATTAAAACATTACAGTTGAGAGCTCTACTCTACCATCCATCCGGAAACAAATACAAAAATTGAGTATATATACTCAGAGAAATTCGCCACCTTGGTAGAAGGAAGGTAGTTGAGACATTAAAGTCCAAATTAGCGTGTGAAGGCTCCTCTAGTCAAACGAGGACATCATATATGCATGGCTTCTTTAGGAAAACCTACACACAAGATGATCTTGGGAAGATTGCCTACCAGAACCTCCATGTCTTACATTTAAGGAGTGAGGTGAGGTGTCCTACCTTTATTTACCTATAGTAGGGATTAGGATCAAGGCCAAGTTGAATTAGCACCTAGAGAACATGACAACGCCTCCTGTAGCTAAACCTGACACTTTGGCCCTTTGTGCAGCTCTTTCTATCACCCCAAGTGACCACGGGCCATGACCCTGCACCTATCTTCAAAGGTGCTTTTCACATTTTGCGTTTTGGAGTTTCTAGATGCAGTGGAAGAGAGAACCATTGTCTTTTGAAGTCCCGGTAGCCAAAATGCCAAAATGGCTAATCATTTTGCGTTTAGGAGTTTCCCAATGCAATGGAAGAGCGACACCTTGTATTTTGAAGTCTTGGTAGCTGAAATGCAAAAAAGGCTAATCATTTCACGTTTTGGAGTTTCCCAATGTAATGGATGAGAGACCCTATGTATTTAGAAGTCCCAGTAGCCGACATGCCAAAACGACTAATCATTTAGCATTTTGGAGTTTCCCAATGCAATGGATGAGAGACCTCATGTCTTTTGAAGTCCTGGTAGACAAAATGTCGAAGCGGCTAATCATTTCACATTTTGGAGTTTCCCAATGCAATGGATGAGAGACTGCATGTCTTTTGAAGTCCCGATAGTCGAAATCACGACCGAGCATGATCAAGCGCCATGTGTCCTGAATGGATCGGACGACCACAATCCTTTCATGACTTTGGCCATAAGAAATGAGCCCATGTACTAAACCTCGTTCAACTCCACAACTCAATCTTACCCGATGAGCGTTGGTCTACTCCATCTATGGCTCCTCACCGTTGAAAACAAAATGCCTTCTCGCTCGATTTTAAGCCTGAAATGGACTTCTTCTGTGTGCTATGCTTGGCGCTCATGACTGCGGCCTTTGAATAAAATGCATTTGATGGGTTTTTAAACCCCATTTCTATGCATTTAACCAAGGGCCTGAAATCAGAGAGAAACACCCCCTTGCAAGAATTGGCACTAACATTAGGCTCCATGGGGGATAGATTCATCCCTGCGATTCTTTAAGAACTCCTTTTGTAGTTCCAGTTGCCTTCTATTAGGCTATGGAGTCATTTATTAAGTAAAAAATAAACAGAAAAAAAATATTTACAAAAAAAAGGGAACCGTCTAAGGCTAAAATAAAACATTTCTTCAGGAAATGCCCATTTACTAGGTCATTAAAAACTTCTTCACCCTCCAAATCCTGCAACATGTATGTGTTATTTAAGAATACTTCAGAGATTTTGAAGGGCCTGATCCATAGGTCATCAAACTTGTTGTGCCTGCCCCTATCCTTCCTGGGTGCATCCCACTTAAGCACCAAATCTCCCAGCTCGAATTCCTCCTTCTAGACATGGATGATTTTAAGGATGGAAATTTATTTTAAAATGTATAAATCTTAGCGAATCTTACTAATCCATCATATGCCAAATATAAATGATTGGTGATATTTTTGTAAAAAAATTCAAATTTCTAAGGATTTTATATAGTTTTTATAAAATTTTGGCGATTTTTAAGATAAAATAATTGTATCCTATAGAATTTGGGCGAATCATTTTTAAAATAACGAATCTTGTTTTTGGAAAAACCATTGAAAATTAGCCCATGAGAGAAATTTAGCCCCTAAAATCATCCCTGCTTCTAGACCTTCCTATCAAAGGCCTTCTTGATCTTCTGTTGATGACTATGAGCTATGTCCATTACCTACTCCCTAACCTATTGCACTTCCACCACTTGATGAATTCTTCTAACCATATGGGCTGGCTCTCCTTCATGATCTTGAAAGAATTTCGATATAGGTAAAGCAAGATGAGTGGGAAACACAACCTCTATCCCATAAACAAGTTGAAAAGGTGAGGTACCCAGGGACTTCTTTGTTGTCACTTGATCAAACCATAGAGTGAATTTAAGCTTTGAATCCTAGGCCCTCTTATTGTCTTCCAATAATCTTTTAATGAGTTTGATTAGACTTTTATTGGAAGATTCTGCCAGTCCATTTCCTTGAGGATAATAGGGAGTGGAGTGAATTAGTGAAATCTCGAACTACTCACACAACTTAACCAGAGGCTTAGACTTCGAAGAAGCAGAATTATCAGTGACAATTCTACTGGGAAAGCCAAATCTGGCTATGATATCCTCCAGGGAGATGATAATTACCTTGTGTGAAGCACTCCTGGTGGGGGCGGCTTCTATCCACTTGGTGAAATAGTCTGTTGCAATCAGGATCCATTTGTGTTGGCCACTTGAAGGAGGATGAATTTCTCGAATTAATTCCAACCCCCATTATTGAAAGGGTGTTGAAGCTACTACAGGCTTTAGTGGCAGAGATTTGAGTTGCTTCTTTTCTAAGAACCTTTGGCATTTGATGCAATATCTGACTTCTCTGTAGACATTATTGAATAAGGTGGGACAGTAATACCCTGCCCTGAAAATTTTGTGAGCTTTGGTCTTCCAAAAATGATTCCCTCCACAAAGGCCACTATGGAAATCAAACATAACTTTTTGGGCTTCTTGTGGGTTCAGACACCTCAGAAACACCCCTAGAGGGTCTCTCCAGTACAAGACTTGGTCAATAAGGCAATATCTGACCACCTTGAGCTTTAAATCTCTTTCCTTGCATTTTCCCATTCCATCAGTAGGCTTCAACTCTTACAGAAAGTATAAAATTTCTCTATACCAGGTGCATTCTACTAGTGATAAGCCACCCTAAGAGCTTTTGCTAGATGACTCAGCTTGTTGGTTTTCTGAGCAAGCATTGATGAAGCTAACCCCCAATTCCTTGCAATTGGATTTAGCCAGCAGCTTGGCCAAACCCTGGCCTTTAACCAACTTGGTGGGATTTATCTCCAGGTCAAACTCAAGGATCTTGGCAATCCATTTACCTCTTCTCCCATCTATTTCAAGTTGTATAAGGATGTCTTTCACAGAGGCTGAAAGAATGTATGCAGTCACTATTGAGTGCAAGACATAGACTTTGAAATCTTTGACATAGACCAAGGCATAGGCATGCTTCTCCATGATCTCATACCCAATTTCTGCATCTCTTAATGCCTTACTGAAGAAGGAAATGGGCTTCTCTCACCCTTCATCATTTTTTTGCGATAAGACCATTTCTACTGTATCAAAAGAAGCAAAAGAAAAAACTAGGAAATCCTTGGAATAATCAGGACTGATCAAGACAGGTTCCTCAATCAATGCCTTTTTTATTTGGACAAAATATTCCCTGGGTTCAGCAGTCCATTTTACTTCATTTCCCTTTCTGAGCATGGTTGTGATGTGTTTAACCAACTCAGCAAAATTTGAGACGAACCTCCTCAAAAAGTTAATATTCCCTAAAAAAGCCTGAACTTCCCTTCTAGACCTAGGAAGTGACAGGGTCTGAATTGCCTCTACTCTACTGGGATCAATTCTCACTCCCTCTACTGATACTATATGGCCTAACAACTTCCCCTCATTCATAGAAAACAAATATTTCTTGTGATTTAAGGAAAGGCCAAACCTCCGGCATTTCAAGAAAACTTTCCTCAAATGACAAAAGTGCTCTATATCAGATCTGGAGAAGACTATGATGTCATCTAGATAGATCACCACAAACTGATATTTCTCCCCGATGAAGGCTATGTCCATGGCTCGCTGAAATGTTGCTCCTACATTCATTAATTCAAAAGGCATTTTGGCATACATGAATGTGCCCCAAGGAGTGGTGAAGGTTGTTTTTTCTCTGTCCTCGGGCATGACTGATATCTGATTATAGCCTGAAAAACCATCAATCATGGATATCCTAGATGCACTAGTTACCCTCTGCAATATGTGTTCCATGTTGGGCAAGGGATACTTGTCTTTCTTTGAGCTCCTCTTCAGGTTCCTGAAATAAACATAGAGCCTGATTTATCCACTTTTCTTCCTCACCAGGACAAAATTGGCCACCCACTCAGAATATCTCAAGGGGACAATGATTTGGGCATCTAACAACTTATTCACTTCTCTCTTCATGACAGGCAACAACATGGGATTTATCTGTCTTGGCTTTTGCCTAAATGGCTTAGCCTCTTCCTTCAGTGGGATCTTGTGTTCAATGACATATGTGTCATATGTATTGAGGTCTTCATAGGTCCATGCAAACACATCAAAAAATTCCCTTAATAACTCGGTATATTTGGCCCTCTGCTCTTTGGTCAAACTGCTTGACAACTTGACAAACTTAGGCTCCTCTTGTGTGCCGATGTTGCACTTTACTGTATCAACATATCCATCTGAAACCCTACCCTTTACTGCCACATCATTTCCATCAAACAGTCTTTCTAAAGGGACTAGTCCCTTCGGGATGTGGTTGCTAGGCAATTGAATAATATGGTGATTACCAATTTTATTTAAAAATATCTCAGGGTGAGGGTGACTTTCAAGATCAAGATTCTGATCAATGTGCAATGCAGAAAATTAATCGACAGACGGAAGAAATTTTTTGATTTCAAGATCGTCTTCGAATACCTTACAATGCTTGATATTGTTTGGAGCAGATGGCCTATATCTTATCTCAACATCATATTTGATCTTAGGCAACAGAGGGATCCTGAAAACACTAGTTGAGACAACTAAGGAATCAGCCAAAGTATTTTCCTCTCTTGGAATAAAAGAAATGTTGAAAGCTAAGAAGAAATTATCAATCAGGTCCCACACCTCATTTTTGTAACTCCTGAGCCGAGGATGCTTAGCCCGATAAGCATTTCTGACTTGCTAGATTATCAACTCAGCATCTTCGAACACTTCTACCTCCTCAATTCCCATTTCTTTTGCATCCCTTAAACCCAGAACAAGAGCTTCATATTCTACCACATTATTGGTAGCTTCGAATTCTAGCTTGTATGACAGGGATATGGTTTCCTGACCAGGTGACACAATAACCACTCCAGTGCCAACACCTTCACTAGAAGTAGCTCCATCAAAGAACATCTTCCACATAGAGGTGGTTGGATGAGGTATATCATGATTAAATATGGGTTGATTTTTTATTTGAAAAGGGGCTTCAGGAGTATCAGTGAGCTGCAATAAACTAGATCCCAAATCAGTGTCAAGTGCAAAGATAGGATGATTGGTGGGGTCTTCTTCATCACTAACAATGTAGGCCAACTGAGCTTCTCTGTACAACCTCCTGTGTTCCCCTCCAAAGACTAGAATGGTGGCATATGTGAGATCCATTTGTAATGGTCCTCCAAGTTTTTTAATCGAATATCTTGAAAACAGCATGCCGAACTTGGGGGGAACATTAGCTACTACAATGTCCATGACCACACTCTTCATTGGTAGCTGAAATAAAGAGACCACCAAGTCTTTGATAACTCCAAGGCATTGCACCCTCCTTGAATCAAAAGAGTAAAAATCATGATAAGACTTTGTCACTTCCAATCCCAATTATTCCATGACTATTTTGGGCATAAGGTTGTGGCAAGCTCCTGAATCCATGAGGCAATTATGCAACACCTTATCATGTATGTTCAAGGATGTGTAGAAGGGAGGGAATGAATCATATCCGTCTTCTACCATGGGACCTAGGACAACTGATATCTTTTCATCTTGAAGATTTACTGAGTGTGTGGAAGGCTGGGGGGACTTAGATTGTAGCAGTTTGGAGAGGGACCTTTTGAAATCTTCATTTTTAACTAATTATTAGAGGGGTACAGGAATTCTAATATTTTGAATTTTGTGCTCAAAACTAAAGGAGGAAAGAGGCTTAGGAGCTTCCCTTACCTCAGAAATAGGTTCTTTGGTTGTTGGCAAAGTATTCTAAGTTTTCTTTTCTTTAGTAGTCATTGTTGCAGATTTAGCAGGCCTTTCCGCTATGAGGGGCTGATCATGGCTATCAAAATTCCCTTCTTTCTTCTTTGACCTGAGATGATATTTGTTAGGAGTGTTGTTGGCATTTTCCCCTTTACCCAACTCATTGATTTGGATGTTCATAAGGGATTCTTCATATGCATATTGAGTCAAATGGGGAAAAGGGGAATTGTCTCCAATACATTGAATTTCAGGGTTGAGCTCATCTATCTCCTCTCCTTCCTCATGAGAAGCTAGGTTATTTTGGAGAGGGGTTTGAATCCTCTGATCATCTATGTCTTTGCTCCTTTTTTCCCTTGGCAAAGCCTGTGGAACATTGTTGCTAGGCCTCCTGAAGCCTTTGTTATCATTATTTTGGGGATTTTTGTACATGGGCCTCCCTTTTAACTCCCACCTTTCCATTCTAGCTGAAAGAGATTTTATCACTTTAGTTACCTCATCCGCCTGAAGGGGAAGGGGAGAGGAATTGGATGGGGAGGCTTCAGGTCTCTTCCTAGATATGTCTCTATCAGCCTTATTCCTTAGTCGGTCAACAGCCAATATGTTAGATTCTACTTCCATGGTTGCATCCTGCATGTGAACCAGAGTAGTTTCTCTCCTTTCCCTCAACAGAAGGAAGAAATTGGGATCAAAAGCACTAGCATAAGTGATTTAGCAGAGGATTGTGAGGGCTTTATCTCAACAGGGATCTTATTGTACATTTTATTGAATCTCTTGGAGAAGTCAGAGACAGACTCTCCTTCCTTTCTCTTCAAATACCCAAACTCTGTCATGTAATACATGAAGTCTTTTTTGTCTCCCCACTGCCTCAAAAAGGCATTATCCAAAGCCTCAATCCCGTCGATAGATCCGGGAGGCAGGGCCCTAAACCACTTTCTAGCCTTGCCTTCAAGGATATGGATGAAAATCCTCATCCATACGTCTGCATGCATGATAACATGATCATCTTTAAACTGTAAAAGGATTCAAGGTGTTCTTCTGCAGCTGTGTCCCCTTCGCCTGTAAACCATGGTAGCTGCTTAAGGTAGCCATCTGCTAGAAGGGCATTGAGAGGCTGAGGTAACAAAAGGGGATCATACCTAACATATATTATAGCGTCCATTATGGTCATGGGGGGATGTTCTCTTGCCATAGGAATATTAGGTGGAGGAGAACTTGGAGGATAAGGAGATCGAACAGGGGATACTGGAAATGAGCTTCGAGGTGGAAGGGGGAACAATGAGGGATTCAAAGAGAAGGCTAAGGGGCTTGAGTCAGCATATGCTTCTCTCTGTACAGTAGCAGAAACAGTAATAAGAGGAGGGGTGGTAAAGCTAGGAGTGAGGAAATATTATGTGGTCCTGGGTCTACGCCAAGGTAGAGCTTCAGGGGAGAGGGGAGTGAAAAGGATTTCTCCCTCCAATCCCAGACCAAGAGGAGAAAACTTAGCAGGAACACTTCTGAAATTCAGGAAATAGGAAACCTCAGAAGAAGGTTTGCTAGGAATATGAGAAGAAGAAAATGAAGTTTCTATAGAAGGAGATGGGAAATTACTTGGTTCAGCGGCGGAAGTTTCTCCTTCAGGGGCCTTTCCTTTTCTGATAATCACCTCTGCATCAACTTCAGGTGTAGCTAGAGGTAGCTGTGGATGGGACCATGTGTGTCTACCTATGGAAGCCACAACTAAAATAATAGGTTTGCCACAGTGGAGTCATCACAATGGAGTTGCCACAATGGAGTCGCCAGGTACACAATAGTAATCTCGTAGGGCTCTGATGCCTGATGCACCTTTAGGATTAGAGGGTCAATGTCGTTTGATCCTAGGGAAAATTTTCAACTTCGTCCACGGCAGTGGTGCCAGAAATGTTAGTGTCATAAGTTACTCCTGGATTGCAGTAGGAGTAAGCCTAATGCCCATCAGTTTATGTCACTATTTGTTGATAAAGGGTGATGAATGGAAGTAAACTCAGAACAATATTGTTCTAGCTCAGAAACTAGGCTAGACATGCACAAGCATATGGGGTCTTAGTTCAACTTCAGACAATAAGTTGTAATAAGGGTGAGTAGGAGGAAGACTTCTGTGAGAAAATGAGAAGGTCTGCTGTAGTCATCGAGCTTCTAACATCCTGTAGAAGAAAACTTTGAACACAAGAACCTCTTATATTCAAAAGAATAAACACTAAAAGAACATAACAATGTTATAATAAATCCTTTATCATAACACAATCACAACGATTCATGTGAATCAATCAATCATGAACCCTTTTAGTATGAGATCAAAACCATATGAAAAAGAGAGTTGCCTTACATTGAACAAGAAAATTTCATATGCAGATACATAGCCAGGAAAACCAGTGCTTCATTAAAACATTACAGTCGGGAGCTCTTCTCTACCATCCATCCTGACACAGATACAAAAAATGAGTATATATACTCAGAGCAATTCGTCACCTTGGCAGCAGGAAGGTAGCTGAGACATTAAAGTCCAAATTAGCATGTGCAGGCTCCTCTAGTGAGACTATGACATCAGATCGGCATGGCTTCTTTAGGAAAACATGCACATAGGAAGATCTTGGGCAGACTTCCTGCAAGAACCTCCATGTCTTACATTTAAGGAGTGAGACAAGGTTTCAACCACCTCCTCCTACCTTTTTTTACCTCTAGAAGGGATTGGGATCGATGTCGAGTTGAATTGGCACCTGGAGAATGCAACGAAGCTTCCTATAGCTAAACCCGATGCTTTGGCCCTTTGCACATCTCTTTCTGTCACCCCAAGTGACAATGAGCCGTGACCCTGCACCTATATTCAAAGGCGCTTTTCGCATTTCACGTTTTGGAGTTTCCCGATGCAGTGGAAGAGAAACCCCCTGTCTTTTGAAGTCCCGGTAGCTGAAATGCCGAAATGGCTAATCATTTCATGTTTTAGAGTTTCATAATGGAATGGAAGAGCGACCCCCTATATTTTGAAGTCCCGGTAGCTAAAATGCTGAAACGACTAATTATTTTGCGTTTCGGAGTTTCCCAATGCAATGGATGAGAGACCCCGTGTCTTTTGAAGTCCCAGTAGCCGAAATGCTAAAACGGCTAATCATTTAGCATTTTAGAGTTTTCGAATGCAATGGATGAGAGACCCCATGTCTTTTGAAGTCCTAGTAGCCGAAATGCCGAAACAGCTAATCATTTTTTGTTTCGTAGTTTCCCAATGCAATGGATGAGAGACCCTGTGTCTTTTGAAGTCTCGGTAGTTGAAATCGCAATCGAGCCTGATCAGGCACCATGTGTCCTGACTGGATTAGATGACCATGATCATTTTGTGACTTTGTCCATAAGAGATGAGCCCATGCACTAAACCTTGTGCAACTCCACAACTCAAGCTTACCCGATGACCGTCGATTTGCTCCATCTATGGATCCTCGTCGTTGAAAACAAAATGCCCGATCACTTGATTTTAAGCCCGAAATGGACTTCTTCTGTGTGTTTTGATTGGTGCTCATGACTACATCCTTTGAATAAAACACATTTGATTGGTTTTTAAACCCCATTTCTATGCATTTACACCAAGGGCCTGAAATCGGAGAGAAACATCGCCTTGCAAGAATTGGTGTTAACACCCTGAAAAAAAATTAACCCATAATTTTCTACCGAGGAAGGTGCTCTGATACCACTTGTAATATTCCAAATATAAAAAGTATGAAGAACATAAATAAATATCTAGAAATGGATGTTGAACAAAAATATAATCATAACAACACCACAATAATACCAAAATGATACCAGAAGAACAACAAAAAGAGAACTTTGATTACTGAGAGCAATGTTCACTTGCTTCTTCGAGTGAGCAACCTCTTGTAGAGAAGATCTCTATTACAATAATATCCCAGACAAAATTTCTCATACCCTAGACTCCTATTTATACTAAGTATGTCTATCAAAAGAACCATCTAGAGGAAGATCGTTCTAGAAGTAGAAGCTTCTATTAGGTCTTCTTACATTGGACTTATTCCTCTTTATTGTTAGGCCTTATTAATGTTGACCTTTATTACATGGAAATATATTATTCTACCTACATGAGGGGTTAGGTCCCTAACAAATCCACACACATGGGATGAAATTATTCCTTATGTTTAAAATAATTACAACAGAGCCATACATAGCTCAATTGGCCACAACCCCTTTCACGTGGGGTTGGGATTTCAACCATTGGGTCCCATAGATGTTGCACTACCCTTTGCATCCACACAATAAGAATTGTCCCATGTGCAAATCGAATTCAACAAGGACACCCAATTTATTGAACGAATGTAGCACATCCATCAACAAGTTCAAGATATTTTGAAAAGTCCAATTCCAAGTACAATCAATGCCATGATCAACATCGGGTGCCACACAAGTTTCAGTTGGGAGATAAATTTTCATTGCACCTGAAAAAAAGAAAACCGTATAGAACCCCATTGAAATATTTTTCCATTTTACTATTGACCTTACACCATCACCAAGCTTGTGGGTGACAATTGTTTTGAGCTCAACATTCCCCCCTTCCTTTCCCTTCGACCATAATTTCCACCATTATTGGACACCTCAAAGATAGAAGAACAATTTAAACCGACAGAGATCAACCCTAACTACAGCACAAAGGAATCCATTATTCATATCATGGAAACATAGGTCAAGGGAACTCACCAATAGAAGTTTCAACATTATCGTGTTGTCAAAGTAGGGAAGCTCCTGCACCAAGACAAGTGGCTCACCTAGTGCCAAATTCAATAGGAATTTCCTCATCTTATGAGTGAAATCAACACAATGGAGACCATTGCATCCTAAGGAGGTAGGATTGATCCAGGTGGATATCAGTGGATACCCACCTCTTTCAACTAGCTCACATACAACTTTCATCTTTCCAGTTACAGTTTTCAACTTTGAAATTGTTTTCTAGTTTTTCGGGTCCTAAAATTTTGGGGTCGTTTTGAGGCACTAAACAACATTTTTTGGGCCTATCATAGTGACACTATATATAACATCAAAGTGTGATGGAATCATATGTATTCCTCATATATATCTTTCCAATGGGATATCGTGCATCTAAAAAAAGATTGCATGCAAAAGTTACGACCCCGGGAAGTTGATGTACAAACTTGCCCCATTTGGGGCGCACATGACTTTTGGCGCTTCATCTCCTAGGGTTAGGTTTTTGGATGTATATGGTTTTATTTTTACTTATTGATAATAAAACAACATGGAGGCCTCATTTTAATGTGCTCATATTAATTCATGTAGTTGCCAATTCTCTTCTCAGAGATTAGCTACCACCATTCGAGCAAGATTGTTTTCATTCTGCATTTTACAATTTCAACAGATTTCTTTATGGAATAGAATTTAAGTTCCATTGTATATTTGTTATTATTCTAGCTTTATCTTTGTTAATGTTATAGATATGTGTTTCATTTCATTCCAATCATAAATCCAAATCAAAGTGCATTCCTATGGGTAGTTTTTATTAAATGTCCATGGTTAGTCTATTTCACCAATACACTGCACTATACATTTTTGTGTGAGATTGAGAAAAAATAGGAGGAGAAACTAAGGATACCTTCACAATTCAATGTCAAAATTTGTTGTTATGGTCTTTAATTGATTCTAGGTATGGATTTTTATAGAGTTTCATTTTTCTAATTTCATAATTTGTTTAAATGATTGAAAAATAAACCTAAATTTTATTTTCCCTTATTAAATTGTAGCACACTTAATTAATATGGAGCCTTGAAAAAACCCAAACCCAACACGACCACATGAAGTGACCAAAAACCTCAACCCACAACTGATAAACATAAACATGAAATTTATACGTGATTGATGTATCTTAGAACCCATGTACAAGACTTACAAAATACTAAAGATCCCTCATGACTATGACTAGAGAGTTCCCTAGACACCATGATATATTCCACTGAAAATTATCAAGGCCAATTAACTCACATTTCTAATTATAGGTATAAAATGTATGAATATTATATGACACAGTACCTATAAACCATTTTTATGTAATTGGATGGACAGGTGGTTTATGGTATTTGAAAAACCTCCCTTCAATAATAGAGAGTTGCCTCTATATTTTCTCAAAAAATTATGGGAATATTTTTTGTCAGGTCTCCATGTAAACTACTCTGACATTGGTGAATTTTGGGGGGGTGGGTCATTTGTGTACACAGAATAGATAAAATGCTAGGCATAATCCATTGCTAGGTCTTCATTCTCCTACACGAAGGCCTAACCCCCCTTCCCAACTGATCTAGATTATTTTCGACACGAAATGAGAGTGGATATATAAGAAAGAAATGTACAGAGATATATCAGATATCCAAGAATATAATATAATTATATCATAGTTAACACAAAGATATAGTAATACACAATTTCTATTAATGAGTGAAATGTACAGAACTGTAAGAATACTAAGTGAATGAACTTGCTAGAATGGTGGAAACTTATCTCTGAGAAGTGATGTGATGACTATGCTCATTCAGAAGAATATGATTGTTACAATGAGGTTTAAAAGGCCTTTTTAACATAAATAAAATAGAAAACCCTAACCCAGGAAGATGAAAATCCAAAAGGTTTCTTGGCCTGGATGGGGGTAGTTGATATGTCAACTTCCTAAGGGTGTAACATTTGCATATGATCTCCATTTGGGTTGCTCGATACATCGTTGGAAAGGTCTATCCGAGAAGAACACATTCCAACTGGCCGAGGAATTTTTTTTCAATAGTATCCTCAGCCCGAAATACCCAAAAAACATCGTTTAGGGTCTCATAACAACGCCGGAATTTTGGGACCCAAAAAACTATTGAAAAACTTTCGAGGTGGAAAAAAATATTTTGAGCGAGTGGAATAGGTGGGATACGAAAAATATAAACCTAGATCGATCCTCTATTATTAGGAAGCAATTGTATGCATTGCGTTGAGTTCCGAGGGTAGAGTGGGAAGTGTTTGTTGAATTTGAACCTTGGTGATTTGATTGTCTTGTTGGAGAAGTTGCACTGCTTGGTTTGTTGAAGACTGTCAAAAACCTGTTGTTGGTGGGGTTGTACAATTTTAACCAGTCGGTCTCCCTCAAATGAATTTGTTCATAAGGAATATTTTTCCTTTGCTGCAATATTTCAAACTACTTTTGTTGGATAGAAGGTGCTTGGATTGAGGCTGCAGTTGTTGCAACATCCTTCTGCTCACCTTTTTAAAAAATTGTGAAGAAGATGAATTTTGTAGTACGAGATACTACCTTTCGACATTGTTTAGGTGGGACAATAGTCGAAACTAACGCTCGTATCCTATAGAGATGACCCCCTAGAGTAACAATGACACTATGGCGTTGATACTGATAAATAGCATGACACTTCCACATATATGGCTTCCCCAAAATAATATCACCAACATCCAATGAGGAAACATCAGATAATACCTCATCCTTGAAGGGTTGGATGAAGTATCACAATCAACATTGTTGGTTGACACAGAGATCACATCCCTATTTAAGCCACTCAATGTTGTATGGCTACAAGTGTGGTGTTGTCGACAATCCCAACTGTATGATGACCTATGATGAGATGAGTTTCTTCTAGCTTCCACTATAAACAATAAAATGATACAGGGTTCCCTTCACCCACATCTGTGAATGAAAAAGGTGTTCCCCCTCTTCAGGATTTTTTCATTCTTCTAGTTGAATTGTTGGGGTCGTGACAGTAGTAGTGGGGTTTGAATCGATGATCTGTACTTTCACATTATTCTCTAAATCATATTCTGAATCAAGTTTCTTCTCCTTGTCTTTGATCTTAGACACCAATGAATATTTTGAGTGGCATTCATCAATGTTGTGCCAGGTATTTTTTGGAAATCACACCACTTTCTAGTGTCCTTATTAATATTCCCGTGACCCTTATTTTCTTGTGGCTTAAACTAGTTTTTTGGAGGCTCTTTGTTAGGGTTGTATTATCATACTTTGGTTGTTGTTGATTTTCAAACCCTTACTCTCATTTTTTCTGGTGCCTAAATTTCTGCTCGATTTTGACAACATATTGATAGCCATCTCTGAGTGATGAGATGTCCATAAACTCCATTTCAATTTGGATGTATCTGTGTAGAGCCCCACGGTATTTAAGAAACAAATGTCACTTAGAATATTCGATACCCATCTTGGTGCTCAAGGTATGGAGGGTATTGGTGAACTATCAGATTCCTTGGCCCCTCTCTTGATGTAGCATGGTCCATCTCATGTACTGGAAATCATAGTTACCAATAGGGTAATATTTTTCCTTGAATGCATCCACAAAAAAATCCCAAGTGGGCTCAAACCCATATATTATAGACTCCTATGTGGAAGTTTGCTCCCTATAAGTTTCCCATCAATGTTTTACATGGGGGAGAGATTTAAGGTGTGCGAAAGTGATCTTTTCCCTATCGGAGAAATTTTGAACAAAGAAATAACTGTTGGAGTTACTTCAAACACACCTATAATTTATTTTTCCTAAGGTTTTTCCTTGTTTATTAGTCATAATTACTCATTATCCAGTCTCCTATATTTTAGAAGAGAATATTCCACCTGGAGAATATTCTCTTTCAGTTGACACTTCAATTTGACTAGTTGAGTTGAGTTTAGATGTTGCATTGGGATCATCACCATCATAATTCAAAATTTTCTTGGGATCATCACCAAAATAGTGTATTATCCTTGATTCCCTGAGTTAACTCCTCACTACTCTCTATTTAATCAGTTAATTGAAGACTAGTTGACTAGTTAACTCAACTAGGTGGCAGTTCACTCCCGTAACTACCTGAGAGACTAGAATAGGTGGAAATTCACTGTCGTTACTTATGGTGTGTGTCTAGATCACTCTAGAAAACCACTATGGCACATTCTTTATCCTACAGTCGAACTCATTGAGTTATACAGAGTATATCATGTGTAAACTATTCATTTTTTACAGCGGTTAATGAGAATTCTTTCATTCTTTCTCTCCTTCTTCTTCTTTCTCAAATTATCTCTGCAAATGTGTGTATTATTCTTTAGATATATCTATTATGTAAAGGTTCAAAAAATTTACATGGTATCAGAGCTAACAGACTACTAAGAAAAAGCTACACCAAATTGTTTTGCAGTTACAAAAGATTGAAGACAGTAGAAAGATGGAAATCCAAAAAAAAATTCATTCTTGCACCTTACAACTATTATGAATGGAAGGAGAAAATATACATACATATATGATCCATAGGGTTTTACATGTTAACCATGAATACTGATACAAAGCTAACATCATCCATAGAAAAATCCAAGTACTTAAATCGCATGGATGAGGCACTCGGAACAATTTGCAGTCTTATTCTCCCGATCTCCTTTTTCATATATCTTCCTGTAAGAATCCCAATGAAGCCTAGACCGCCTTGTAAGGGTTATTTAGAAAATAGGATGAGATGAGGGGACACGTGTTGTAGGTGGATCTTCTCACATTAGATCCAAAATGCTTAGAGAATATCCAAGATTTATTTACGAAATTCAAGGATTTACTGTCGAAACTCAAAGCTTGCGTGGTTGATAAATCGAAGGAGGAGAAACAAATTGTTCTCACCATTCTCTCCAAGATTGGTCCTGAATTCTCTATATTTGTATCTACATTCCATACTGTCAGATTCGCCTCTGGAGCCACCTCGAAGATGCCTTCTCGTGAGTACTTTATCAAATCCCTGACACAAGAGAAAACCAAGCTCATCAACATGGGCGCAATCAAAGTCCCAAAGGCGCATGCACTCACTGTGAAATATGGAAGACACAGATATCAGAAATTTAAATATAAAGATAAACAGAAATCTCATGCACATCCGAAGAAGGAAGGGTACACAAAACCCTTCATCGATGCCTCTGGATCCAAGGAAGAAAAGGGGAGAAAAGGGGAGAAATGCACATACTGTCACAAAGGATTCCATTCGGAATCCACATGCATGAAAAAAAAAATAGATATGATGTCTCAAATACTTCAGCAAAAAATCCTTGGAGATCGCATCTTTGAGGGTGCGAAGAAGAAGAAGCCAGAAGATCTGAATTCTAAGAAAGGGAATTCTATCCATGCCTTGATTGCAATCAACTCCTCTCCTGATGCATAGATGATTGATTAAGGACCATCACGTCACATGGATGCATCATAAGCATTCTATTCTTCTTTGTATGCATGCAAATATCCTCCTATTCTGATGGGGGACAACTCTTCTATTGAAGTCACTGGAAAAGGAAGTATTGAACTCACCAACGGAAGCTTCAAGAATGTGTTGCATGTTCCCAAGATTTATGTCAACCTTCTCTCTGTGTATCAGATGACGAATTTCGGCATAGGAAATAAGGTCGTATTCACAGTAAATTTCCATGGAAATCTACGACTTGCAAACCAACTCTAGGGTTGCTACCGATGAGGTAAATCATCAGTCTAGATTGTATATATTTTCTAAATTCATTGAACCTGATTCTGCTTTACTGCTTACTCATGCTAATGAAAGTAGTAGGATATGGCATGAAATGTTTGGACATTTGAATTTCAGATACATGCAACAAATTAGCAAGAAAATATTATTTGATGGTCTACCAGACATCCATTTCTCCAAGGGAGCATGTGAGGGATGTGTTCTCAGAAAACACCCTCAAGAGAAATTCAACAAGGGAAAGTCTCAATGAGCTTATGCACCTTAAGATTTGATCCACAGTGACCTCATGGGTCCTTTTCCACATCCATTGATCAACAAAGCAAGGTTTTTTCTTATTTTTGTTGATGATTTATCACATTTTACATGGATCTACTTTCTCAGGAAAAAATCTGAGGTCTTTCAACACATCAAAGATTTCAAAGATTTGGTTGAGACATAGTCTGGAAAGAAGATAAAATTCCTCTGATATGATAATGGGTGAGAGTATGTGAATCATGAGATCCACAATATTTTCCATGAGGCAAGGATTCAACTACAACACATAATTCCCTATACTCCACAACAAAACCGAGTTGTTGAGTGGAAAAATTGATCTCTAAAGGAGATGGCATCTTGCATGTTGCATGCAAATTCACTACCACATAGACTATGGGCCGAAGCACTTAAATATGCAACATACATCCAAAACATATCTCCCAATAGATCTATCAAGGATAAGACCCCCTATGAGGCTTGGAGTGACCTCAAACTAGAAGTGACCCACTTTCACATTTTTAGCTCACATGCATGGGCCTAGATTCCCTCTGAAAAGAGGAAGGCACTTGATCCACAGAGCACCGAGTGCATTTTTTTTGGATAACCCAATGATGTGAAGGGATATCGATTTATTTATATTTCCTCAGACCGACTCATCATTGAGATTAGTTTCCAATTCGTGGAAAGTGTCTCGCATGCACCTCAACAACTGCATGCAGACACCTTTATTCTTCCACATGTTCGAGATGATGAGCATGCACATGATGTCTCTTCTTCAGATGAGAGTTATAATTTAGAGAAATCAGATGATTCAGATTCAAAGTTAGTACAGTCAGATGCAGAGTCAGAGCATCCAGATATAGTTGCAAAGCCAGAGTAGAGGCCCAAGTGGGCACAGGCTACTCTTTAGGATGCAGGGGATCTCATGGGTGATCCAACTGATACGAGGAGGAATCGATCTGATTTCAAGGAGACTTCTATTGCACTAACTTCCACTGAATAATTACCTTCTAATCATATTTTCTTGGTTCAGTATTCAGATCCACAGTCTTATGGAAAGGCTATTGGAAATCGCTTTTAGGAATCCTCCATGCAGGAGGAGTACAACTCCCTCCTCGAGAACCAGACTTGGGATATGGTTCCCCTTCCTTCTAGGAGGAAACTTGTCAGATGCAGATGGGTCTACAGGACCAAGAGCGCAGCGGATGGACATATCAGTAGATACAAATCCAGGCTTGTCGCCAAAGTCTTTCAGTAGGTTCATGGTATTGACTATGATGAGACCTTCGCTCCAGTAGAAAAGATGGATTCCATACGATTACCACTTGCCATTGTGGCATCCAAGGGATGGAAATTCCATCAGATGGATGTGAAGAATGCATTTCTTCATGGTGATCTCTCTGAGGAGATCTACATGGAGAAACCCTAGGGATTTATGTAGGACTCATATTTTTTCTATCGACTGAAGAAGTCACTTTATGGCCTCAAGCAGGCTCCGAGGGCATGGTATGCCAAGATGGATTCCTACGTTTTGTCATGGAACTTTGTATGTTGTAAATCAGACTCGAATGTCTACATGCTCAGGATGGTTGATTCACTTCTACTTTTAGTTATTTATGTTGATGATTTGTTGATCACCGATAGCTCGATTTCAATGATTTCTACAGTCAAGAGGATTCTACATGATAGGTTTTTGATGACAGACATGGGTCCACTACACTTCTTCCTTGGACTCAATATCAGTCAGGATGCATCAGGCATCAAACTGTCTCAATCCAAGTATAAAGGATATCTCCTTGAGAGATTTCATATTACAGACTGCAAGTCTCCTCCGACTACTTTCTTATCTAGAGTCAAACTTGAGGATGGTGGGGAGACTCCATTGGTTGACAACACACTGTACAAACAGTTAGTGGGGATCTTGTTGTATCACACACACTCTAGACCAAACCTCTCATATGCAGTTGGTGCAGTTTCCAGGTTCATGCAGGAGCCGCATGAGCTACATTAGAAAGATGCAAAGTGTATCCTTCGATATGTACAAGGCACCATCACCTTTGGGATTCATTATGCAGCAGAATCTACCTTATATCTCATCAGGTTTACTGATTCTGGCTAGGATGGCAATAGAATTGATCACAAGTCCACATCTGGTTACTCACTCAGTCTTGGTTCTGGGCCTATCTATTGGTCAAGAAAGAAGCAAGATGCCATTGCTCTATCTTCATCTGAGGTAGAGTACAGAGGGGTTGTTAACATAACCATTCAGGCTATGTGGCTACAACATTTTCTCACTAAGTTGGGCATTTAGTTTCATCGGTCGATCTTCATCTGGTGTGACTACCAGAGCAGTCTGAAGTTCTATAGAGATCCAGTTCAGAGGGAGTGGACGAAGCACACTGAGATTGACATGCAGTACATCCAGGACTTAGTACATGAGGGGATCATCGAATTACAATTTTGTCCTTTAGTAGAACAAACGACATACATATTCACCAAGAACTTCACTGAGAAAAAGTTTCATTCTCTACGAAGTCATCTTGGAGTGAAGGACGCAGTTGCCTACCAACTGTAGTTCTTATTTTTACATACATTGTACCTTGATGGGGGGTTTTCCCATGAGGTTTTCCCTCTTTCCTCACTTTATTTTCAGTGTATCTTTTGTACATGGTTACCTAACATGGCCTCATTGTCGGGACCCAATCTTTCTTTTCACCATAGTGATGTTCAGGGGGGTGTTGGAGTTACTTCACACACACCTAGGATTTCCTTTTCCTAAGGTTTTTTCTTGTTTATTAGTCATAATTAGTCATTATCCAGTCTCCTATATTTTA
The DNA here is from genome assembly GCA_010110895.2 of Picea sitchensis. NCBI lineage: Eukaryota > Viridiplantae > Streptophyta > Pinopsida > Pinales > Pinaceae > Picea > Picea sitchensis. The sequence goes on along the minus strand of SNQJ01S0004697.1, from coordinate 221,688 downwards.
GGAGAGAATATTCCACCTAGAGAATATTCTCTTTCAGTTGACACTTCAGTTTGGCTAGTTTGGCTAGTTGCATTGGGATGATCACCATGCAACATTGGGATCATCACCATACAACATTGGGATCATCACCATGATAATTCGACCTTGCCTTGGGATCATCACCAAATTGGTGCATTAGCCTTGATTCCCTGAGTTAACTCCTCACTAATCTTTTTTCAATTAGTTAACTGGAGACTAGTTGACTAGTTAACTCAACTAGCTAGCAGTTCACTCCTGTAACTACCTGAGAGACTAGAATAGGTGGCAGTTCACTCCCATAACTTCTGGTGTGTATCCATATCACTCTATACCACCACTATGGTGCATTGGTTATCCTCAAGTCGAACTCATTGAGTTATATGGAGTATATCATGTGTAAACTATTCATTTTTCACAATAGTTAATGTTAATTATTTCATTCTTTCTCTCCTTATTATTCTTTCTCAAATTCTCTCTGCAAATGTGTGTATTATTGTTTAGCTAGATCTATTATCTATTATGTGTAGGTTCAACACATTTACAATAAACTCTTACCAGATTTAACCATTTTTCTATGGAATATTCATATATCTGTCCTTCAAATATGATAATATCATAATTAACTTGTACATTGAAAGATGAGGTACCTCCATAGTGGTCTCTTGATTAATACACGTTGGTTTTTATCGTCGGGTGTTTAAGGATGTGGGAAAAATTCTCCATCATTTCGTCCCTCTGTCGCTTGAGAGCCTTCTCAAGAAACATATTAGTAGAATTGTCTTCACTGTAGTTTTTCTTTTCTTCTGCCATGGAGGGTTTCCTGGGTGTGTGAGAGACATTTCCCTCAAGAGAAACAAGCTCGACTCCCAAATTTCTATACTCGAACCTCGTCGGGGACATGCACTAAAAAAACAATCAAGAGTAGTATACTCTGATACCACTGATCTTGATTATTTTTGACACGAAATGAAAGAGAATATGTTACATAGATATATCAGATATCCAAAAATAGTACATAAATATATCATAGATAATATAGATATATAATAATACACAATTTCTATTAATGAGTGAAATGTACAGAAATGTAAATATACAGAGTGAATGAACTCGCTAGAATGGTGACATCTTATCTCTAAGAAGAGATGTGATGGATATGGTCATTCGAAAAAAGATGATTGTTACAATCAGGCTCCAAAGGCCTTTTTAACATAAATAAAATCCAAAACCCTAACCCCAGAGGCTGAAAAGCCAAAAGGTTTGTGGGCCCCGATGGCGGTAGTTGATAGGTCAACTTCTTGGGGGCATAAATTTTCATATGATATTTGTTTTGGGCACTCGATACATCGTTGGAAATTTCTATCTGAGAAGAAAACATTCCAACTATCCTAGGCTAGTTCCCTTCATAGACGCTTGGGCCTAAAATCCCCAAAAAACATCATTTCGGGTCTCAAAATGGCCCCAGAAATTTGGGACCCGAAAAACTGTCAAAAAACTATCGAGGTGGAAAACTCTATTTTGAACTAACTGGAATACGTGGGTGGCCACCGATATCAACCTCGATCAATCCTCCCTCCTTGGGAAGAAATGGTCTCTATTTCATTGAGTTCCCTGGGGAGAGGGGGAAGCATTTGTTGAATTTGAACCTTCCTTACCTACTTTCCTTGTTGGAGAAGTTACACTCCTTTGTTTGTTGAAGACTTCAATGAACCTTTTGCTGGTGGGGTTCGACCTTTTTAACCATTCGGGCTACCTAAGATGATTTTGTGGAGAAGGAATCTTCATTCTTTGTTTCAATCTTGTCGATCTACTCATGTTGGATAGAAGGTGCTTGGACCAAGGGTGTGGTGGTTGCAGTGTCCTTCTGTTCACCTTTTGAACAGATTGTGAATAAGCTGAATTTTGTAGTATGAGATACTACCTTGTGACACTGTTTAGGTGGGATAGTAGTCAGAACTACCTCTGGTATCCTTTAGAGATGACCCCCTAAAGTAAAAATGACATTATGGGGTCGACACCCATAAATATCATGGTACTTTGACATATATGGCTAGCCCAAAAGAGCATCATAGATATCCAATAGGGAAAAATCACATAATACCTCATCCTTGAAGGGTTGGATGTCGTATGACAATTGAAACGGTTGGCTAACACAGCGGTAATGTCCCTAGCGGGTGTGGTGTCCTCGACAATCACAACTATTTGATGGCTTCTGCTGAGATGAAGAACTTCTGGCTTCCGCTATCAACAATAAAATCTAGTAGGGTCCCTTTCACCCACATCTGTGAATGAAAAATTTTCTCCCCCTCTTCTTGATATGTTTTTTCTTATGTTTGAATTGTTGCGGTCGTGACAATAAGAGTGGGATATGCATCGATGATCTTTATTTTCCCATTATTTTCATAATCAGATTTTGAATGAAGTTTCAACTCCTTGTCTTTGATCTTGACCACTAATATTTGTTTTGAGCGACATTCATCGGTGTTTTTCCAGGGGATGTTTTGGAAATAACACCACTTTCCAATGTCCTTCTTCATCTTCCCATGACCCTTTTTCTCTTGTGGCTTGGATTGGTTTTCAAGAGGTTGTTTGTTAGGGTCATATTTATCATACTTTGGTTTTTAAATATTTGTAGACCTGAACTCCCTTTTTTCTGTTGCCTAAATTTCTACTCGATTTAGATGGCGTTTTGATAGGTAGCTCCTAGTGATGAGATGTACATAAACTCCATTTCAATTTGGATGTATCTATTTAGAGCCCCACATTATTTCATAACCAAATGTCGCTTAGAATCTTTAATATCTTCAGGATATGTTGGTTCTTATGGTTGAATTGTTGTGGCCATGGCAGTATCAGTGGGGTTTGTGTCATTAATCTGTATTTTCCTATTATTTTCTAAATTTGATTCCAAATAAAGTTCCCTCTCCTTGTCTTTGATAGTGGTCACCAATGACTATTTCGAGCGACATTCATCAGTGTCACGCTAGGGTATTTTTTGGAAATCACACTAATTTCTAGTGTCCTTCATCTTCCCATGACCCTTCCTTTCATGTGTCTTGGATTGGTTTTTGGAAGGTTGTTTTTTAGGGTTTTCTTTATCATACTTTGGTTGCTGTGTATTTGCAGACCCGAACTCCTGTTTTTTCTAGTGCCTAAATTTCTACTCGATTTTGATAGCATATTGATAGGTAGCTCATAGTGATGAGATGTCCAGAAACTCCATTTAAGTTTGGTTGTATCTGTGTAGAGCCCCACGATATTTTAGAACCAAATTACGCTCAAAATATTTAATACCTAGCTTGGTGCACAAGGTATGGAAGGTATTGTTGAACTCCAACACTGCTTGGTCCCTCTCTTGATGTAGTGTGGTCCATCCCATGTACTAGTAATCATAGTTACCAACACGATAGTATTGTTCCTTGAACACATCCACAAACAAATCCAAAGTTGGATCAACCCCATATATTCCAGACTCCTCTATGGAAATTTTCTCCAAGTATATTTACCACCAATGTTTGACATGGGGGAGATATTTAAGGAGTGTGAATGTGATCTTTTCCTTGTCGGAAAAATTGTGAACAAAGAAATAGCCTTCTAGCAGATTTAACCATTTTTCTAGGGAATATCCATTTATCTGTCATTCAAATATAGGAATATGAAAATTAAATTGTACCTTGAAAGTCAAGGTTCCTCCAAAGTGGCTTCTTGTTGAAGATAGGTCAGTTGTTATTAACAAGTTTTGAAGGATGTGGAAAAAATTCTCCATCATTTCGTCCCTTTGTCATGTGAGAGCTTTCTCAAGAAATAAATTAATAGAATTATTTTCCCTATCGTTTTTATTTTCGTCTTCCTTGGATGGTTTCTTGGCAATGAGAGAGTGATTATCCTCAATAGATATAATATTTATACCCAACTTTCTATATGTAGACCTCGTCGAGGACATGCACTGAAAAAATGATCAAGAGCAACCTACTACGATACCACTGATCCGGATTATTTTTGGCAAGAAATGACAGAGGATATGTAATAAATAAATGTACGGAGCTATATCATATATCCAATAATATAGCATAAATATATCAGAGATAACACAAAGATACATTAATACACAATTTCTATTAATGAGAAAAATGTACAGAAATGTAAAACTACAGAGTGAATGAACTTGTTAGAATGGTGGAACTTATATCTGAGAATAGATGTGATGACTATTCTCATTCGTAATAATATTATTTTTACAATGAGTCTTCAGAGGCCTTTTAAACATAAATAAAATGCAAAACCTTAACTATCACAAGCCCTGATGGGGATACTTGATACATCAACTTCTCGGGGGCGTAACTTTTGCATATGATCTTTGTTTAGGATTCTCAATACACCATTGGAAAGGTATAGTCAAGAAGATGACATTTTAAATGGCCCAAGCCAGTGATTTAAGCCATTTCATGGGCCCTAAATCCCCAAAAACATTGTTTAGGGTCTCAAAACGGACTCAGAAGTTTGGGACCTGAAAAAATGTCGAAAAAATGTCGAGGTGGAATAATCTATTTTGAGGTAGTGGAATAGGTATTTGGACATCGATATCCACATGGATCACCAATATCATCCCATCATAGAAATCGTCATCCAAACATATACATCCATATCCACATTGAATTATAGCCCAGTGCAACAAAACACTTTTATAAAATTATCCTACCAAGATAAACCTATAGGTGATGTTGGGGGACGAGATCATCCTTAAATTCCTATAGTAGATTTTGACAAGAAGAAATCACATGGACAAACTAGGCATTCATGTGACCCTCACATATACTTGATTTGAGAGAAGACTTGTTATGGGCCGATGAAGGTCAGT
>SNQJ01S0004697.1:188309-214643 GCA_010110895.2 Picea sitchensis | reverse complement strand
AAAAAAAAATAAAAAATGAGAAGGAACAAAAGGCAGTTGGTAAGCAACCGTGTCCTTCACTCCAACAAGACCTCGCAATTGTGCAAGTGTGTGCTTGTTGAAGATTTTGTTGCAGATATAGATGTATGAACGGATCTGATGAAGTATATGCACCATTGATATTTCCACACATATCCACTTTCTCTTCTCGTAATGAAGAATATCAAAATAAACTTTGGATGAAACTTTGAAAATTGTGCGAGTGTTTCCGGAAAATTGCTGAAATTTTGTTGATTTTAAAATGATGATAACTTCACTTTCTGGACTCCATTTTAGATGATTTTTTTTTTTTTGAAATTGGATATTTTCCCTAGAGGAATTCAAATATCCATTTTTTTTCTGCAAATTTGTCTCATAAAATATCATAATTGAGTCTTATGTGCGCAACTCCCTTTTTATCTCCTAAAATACATGCATTGCGCATGGAAAAGTGTCTACATGTGACTCTTTAGATGCATGCCATATATATTCCACATGAAATTTAGAAAACAAATATGAAATGTAGTATACATAATCTTCAATTAATGGAATACAAATTTGTGCAAATACTTTTGTAGAAGACTATTCATAATAAGAGGCTTGATCTTATGATGGATTCTCTTTTGGCTCTATTTGCTCAACCGCCTACATGAAATATTCACAGTCTTCTTTATTCCAAAATAGAACCTCTACTCTGGTCCATAATTCATTTGGAGTTGATTCTTGTGAGTCAACATATACTTGGTGGACAATTTCTGGAGAAATAGACAAGAACATAAATCCTATGGCCATATCTTGTCTATTGAGAAAGTCATTTTTCTCATCGGCAGAATCCGGATCTACTTCCATTGCCACGGTTATTTAGTATAAGACTCTACTTTTGAGAAGAAGTACAATCTTTGGCTTCCACTCCAAATAATTATGAGGTGTGAGAAGTATTATCAGTGAGTAAAACATATATTCCATCTTTTTTGCGTTCTTCAATCTTCAGTACCTGGAAAAAAAATTGGTGTAGATTTTTCTTAACAATCCGTTGGCTCTAATACCATGTAAATGTGTTGAACCTGCATAGAATAGATCTAGCTAGAAAATACTACACACATTTGCAGAGAGAAATTGAGAAAGAAGAAGAAGCAGAAAAATAATAGAAGAATTCTCATTAATTGTATTCCACACTCAAAGAGTGAATAATTTACAATAGATATAGAATACATGAGTAACTAATGAGCCATATTTGTGGTCTAGAGTGATCTGGACACACACCAACAGTTACAGGAGTAAACTTGCACCTAGTTTAGTCTCTCGGGAAGTTACAGGAGTGAACTGCCACCTAGTCTGAGTTAACTAGTCTATCAGTCTTTAGTTAATTGATTGAAATAGAGAATAGTGAGGAGTTAACTCAGGGAATCAAGGCTAATGCACCAGTCTAGTGATGATACCAAGGAAAGGTCGAATTAGCATGGTGATGATCCCAATGTTGCATGGTGACAAAACCAATGTAGCATCTAAACTCAACTCAACTAGTCAAACTGAAGTGTCAACTGAAAGAGAATATTCTTTAGGTGGAATATTGTCCCCTAAAATATATGAGACTAGATAATGACTAATTATGACTAATAAACAAAAAAAAACTTAGAAAAAATAAATCCTAGGTGTGTATGAACTAACTCCAACAATAATTAGTATAAATAAGAGTAGGAGGCATGAGAAAGCTTATCTTGGGAATTATTGTAATAGAGCTTTGCTTTGCTGGAGGTTTCACCCTTGAAGAGGCAAATGAACATTGATTTCTTTGAATAAAGGTATTATTTTTGGTATTTCTCTTCTTAATATTTTGTTGTTCCATTGATATCTATTGAATATTCTTTTTTATTCATATTATCTTACATTTGGTACTTTACAAGTGGTATCAGATAATTTTCCTTGGTAGGAATTGTGGGTAAATTCTCTTTTCCAGGGTAGATATATGTATTGTTAGTGTCTTTAAAGCACAAAGATCTATCATTTAGCATGTAAAACTGCATTGGTAAAGACTACACAGAGGTGGTAGAGAAAGTTTCATGGGATTGCCTAGAAACCAAAAGTTTCTCCCTTGTTGGAAACCTTTGTAACCACTATTGGTACCCCTCGATTAGTATTTCATCAGAAAAAATATGTACACAAAAATCACTCCCATGTATCAAGAGGTATATAGGGAGTCCCATAGGTATCTTAAAACCAGAACTAGATCAACCAATTAGTCTCTTGACTACTATAGTTCCATCGAGAACAACACTCGGGAATATAATCTATATTACTTGGGTAATTGGGTAGTACAACTAAGGGTATGGTTGAGCCTTCACATATATTAGAGAGTTATAACATAGGGAAACCTCTTTTCCATAGGCACCCTACAAACCCTAACCAAGGGGGAACATCCTAACAAGGAACAAAAATGATATTCAGCCCCACACCCTTATTTGAGACTGGCATCATTGGATTCCTATTTTCATCCTAATCAATGTGATACCTATCATTTTTAACCCTTTTTTTACCCTGTGTACCCATACCCTTCCCAACACATTTATTTCCCACTTATCCCATTGGTTTCCTTCGTTTACCTAATCGTAATGGTATATATCACTTATGTACTTTTTTTTTTCTATGGACCCACCCGTCTTTCCCTCATTAATCCTACCCACCAAGAAGAAACCAATTAAAAACTAAATATTGGCCTTACTACCCTTCAGGCGCAAGTGAATAAGGACATTCCTTCATTGATGCCAAAATGTACTACATCTAGGAAAAACTAGGTAGCCAAATTGTTGAAGTCAATTCTAATCTCCAGGAATTCATGAACAAATTCCAAGGTCCTTCCTCCTTTGACCCACCTATCTATATTGAAGGTATTGACTCCAACCAACATTTCCACTCTCATTCGAACTCCTTACCTAGTGACCCATGTTTTCCTGAAGTTGAGGTGAAAAAATGTGATGGCATAGATCCCACAAGCTAGGTCACTCTAGTGGAACACTATTTCTCCTTCCATGGCATTATTGATGAGTTGAACAAGCTTTATTATGAAATTATCTATTTGGATCGAGAATGATCCAAATAGTGGGAAATGGTGGTAGTGGAATATAATTTCATGTCGGGGGTACTATGTTGTTTGGTCACAATTTGTTGTCAAGCTATATGAACGCTTTGACATAGACACCCACCATTTAGGACATATGACCAAGTTGAAATAGTCTAGAACAATGGAATATTTTATTTCTACCTTTGATCACTTTCCTTTCCTAATGGAGGGCATGATAGATATTTGTTTCAAGGAATGTTTTATCAGTGGCCTCAAAGATGACATTTGAGCCCAGGTCTTAATGGATCACCCCCAGACTTGGATGGAAGAAACTAAATGTGCCAAGGAGGCACAACATGTCATCTTGTCCCATAGAAGAAAACCCAATATTGTCCCCAACCCTAAACCTACTACCCATACCCCTCAAGACACTGCTCTCAAGGTCCAAAATTTAATAGAGGAATAAATGGTTGAATGCCAAATCAAGGGTCTTTTTTATAATTGTGATGACAAATACTTCGCAAGGAACAGTGTAAATAATATAAACGTTTTATGGCCATTTCATAGGATGTTTTTGATGCAAATGTCGAGGTATCTCTTGAAGCTGAGCTACCCCAAACATATAATATTTCTTCTCCCTCTGATCCTCCTGAGGTTGAACCACTAATTTCAATGAATCCTCTCACTAATTTTTCTGATCCACAAACCCTAAAATTGATTGGTTACATTAAGAATAGGAAATCCATAATCATAGTTGACAATGGAAGCACTGATATTTTCATTCATCTATGCCTTGCTAAATATGTCAATTTCTATATCCTTGGTGTCAATAATTTTCAAATCATGATTTCCCATGGTAATTGCATGAAATGTGGGGGACCTTGCGAAAACATGCACCTACAAATTGGTCAGTATAACTTGAAATCTCACATGTTTTATATTCACATGGGTGATTGTGACATTGTGCTTGGTTCTAAATGACTAGGAACTCTTGTCTCAATAACCATGGATTTTAATTATTTAACCATGTAATTCCAACAGGAACGACAACAATATAAATTCCAAGTCATTATAGCAGGGTCCCCAGAGATCAACGGTTCCCACCACATGGAAACCTTACTCAAAAAATGTCATTTTGGCATCATTTCCCAAATCCATTCCATTGAAGCAGTTGAGACACTCTTGTTACAACCCTAACTTCAGGCTATTCTTTCAAGCCATACCACTCTTTTCCAAACTCCTTAGGGTCTTTCCCACTCCTATGGAGATGATGATCATTCAATTCCTTTAATCTCGGGTAGTCTTCCTCCCAATGTTCTTCCTTATCATAATCCCTTTGCTCAAAAAAATGAAATTGAGAAAATTTTCCAAGAATTGTTAGAATTCAGTTTTATCGGTCCCAGTAATATCCGTTATTCTTCCCCTATTGTCATTGTCATCAAGAAAGAAGGAACTTGGCACATGTGCACTAATTTTTGTTCCCTTAACAAACTTACCATCAAGGAAAAATTTCCCATTTCCATCATAGATTACCTTCTTGATGAACTCAGTGGGGATCAATACTTTACCAAACTTGACCTCCATTTGGAATACCATCAAATACATATGAACGAGGAAGACTCCCCCAAGTCTTCATTTCACACTCTGTTATAGCAAGATTTTCCTCACCCTATGCAATCTTGCATTGAAGGAATTTTTCCATTTCCCTATGTAGACTTATCATCCTTGTTTATAAATCCCATAGTTAAAAATACATATTTTTCCACATGTACGCACCTTTCCTACTATAAAACATGCATATACGCAGGTTGCACCACTACAACCCGCGTACATCCAGATTTGTGACCCAAAATGGAAAATGGACTCAGGTTTCCATGTCAAAACAGGAGATCTGTGGTCCTTGTCCTTCCATATACTGGAAACGTTCAGAATCAGCCCTTCAGTTCCATTTGAAGGATATAAATGGGCCAATTCCGAGCTATGGAAAAGAGAAGAAAGAATTCAACTTTGAGAGAAAATTTACTCTCAAGAAATTATTTACTTCATATTGAGTCTGGATCCCTTTGTCATTTAAGTCTGAACAAATTGTTCAACCCCCAAACTCTTCCCTTATTTGATTGAGAACTTCATTTTCTCTCTTCTATGAGATTGCCTTTCATAGAGGATTGAAGTGGTGGAGGCCCAGTTGGAAGGAACTTAGTTTCTCGGTTTTGAACCACGCCAACACATAAGTTTGTAACAGTTTCACTTCTCTTGATCATATATTAATAGAAATACTCTTTTCCCATCCAATTGATATCTTGAAAATATTTGAATTATTATTCCATGGGTGTATTTTTCATGTTTATTAATGGATTATGCTATTGAATGTGACTAAATCATGTATTATCACCATATGCTTTCTTTGCTTGGTTGTTGAGAACTAGTTGCAGGTATATTTCTTTGGGTCAAGTGCTCAATGGTGGAATTCCTCGAACGTCTCGATGAGGTAAGCCTTTTATCTTGTCTCGTTAGCATATTTGTTTACATCGAATACTTGAGAATACATTTGATTTCTGCAGTCATTTCCATATGTTGTTGTTTACCCTAGGCATAGAGAGATTTTCCTCATAACAGAATTGGCTACCATACTGGGGATTGAATCTTCTTTCTTAGGGTTTGGAGTACTTTTCTCCTTAGATTTCTCTCATTCCTATTGTGTTTCTTTTCGTATCATTTCCTGATAGCCTCTATTCACTCTAGGTCTAAGTTTTCCATCCTTCTCCCTTGCCTGGATTTGTTTTCGAAACACATACGCAGTTTTTGGCTTGATAGTCGCGTATATACGGTGGATGTCCCTCTGCAATATGCGTACATATGCTTTGTTTCCTTGAACATTTGCATACATCAACCTCTTGTGCTTGTTTGTTGGGTTTTGTGGTTGGTGGGTGGGATTTGATGTTTTCTATGTCTTCTTGGGTCTTTGTATTGATTGTTAAGTGCTTGTGGGATTACAGGAAACCTGTCTAGGGTTGAAGTTTTGGGCGAAGTCTTTCTCATCAACTTTTCATTTTTATTGTCCTTGTGCATTAGGCTAGGTGTCTTGCTTCTCGGTATCCTACTTGAGTTGTTTGTCTATATTCACAGTGGAGTTTTATATATCAAGTTGTTGTTCAGTCCATGCATTTTCATTTTTATTATATTGAAAATACAAAAATATTAGGCATTTTGCATTGCTTGGAATTTTGATCTTTTGAGTCTTTGTCATTAGCATACTGCATGTAATGAAAGATTTCATCTTTACTTCAAAATTGCAGAGTTGAAATTGAAAATTGCATTTGTTGTAAGAAGCATATCATTCATTGAAACTTGAAGTTAGGACTTTGCATTATATTCATATTTACTTTTCTTGTTGAGTCATATTATCATGAGTTTCACTACCATACCTTTTTGAATAAGAACAATCACTAAAATTAACAGTATAATTTAAAATTGATTAGTCACAATTTTATTTTCTAGGGTGCACAAACTAGATTAGGATTTAGTGCCTTGGAATAGGATTTTGTGAGTAAACTTCTCCAAGGAAATTAAATCAACATATGTGTCTGACAAAGGGAGTGGAGAAATCCATTGTATAATTGGTAATATAATAAAGATCGGCTTACACCGGAGTTAATTATAAAGTTGCATGAGGTTGGTTGAAGGGATATCCTCGGGATACCTTCTTAGCGTCAGAGATATTTCTGGGGATCTATTCGTATCTGGGGATCTTGCTAGTGCATTTACCTCCATCATAGGTGATACTTTCAAGGTTTCGATCTTTGTTACCCTGCCCATATTGTGGACCTGACTTATGACTGCTCGCTTGTGCATTAGTTATACATTGGTTTCTTAGTTTCTTGACTTAGGTCCAACATAGGTTACTTGCAGGGGTTATTCTGCAGGTACCCTGGGTCAGATAAGGGTCGAACAACACACAACCTTTATGGATGATTATCTCTCCAATGGGGTCTGACCAACTGGTTGTTAAGCCCACGAGGGCCCTTATAACTGATTATGTTACCTCTGATATTTAATAGGGAGCCTTGGGCCCCTCTTGGGAGAAACATACCTTCATTAGGGAGGGAGGCCACTTTCATCCACTTTACCCCGTTTGTGTGAATATTGGTTGTTCAAATTTTTGTGTGCTCTTTGATTACTAGTTGGCCTTAGGATTTATTTTTTGTATTTAGAGTCTTAATTCATCATGAAGTCAGAGAAAGGTCCCCGCCTATCCTATCTCTTGTTACAATTACCATTGTATTTCGATTCTTTTCCTTCTAAAAGGCGTAGAGTTATTATGTGTGGTACACACACCTCAACTGTTCAGACTTGCGATTCTACAAGGATGATTACTGAACCTTGTATTCAGAACACTGGGAGCCCTTCGACTCCCACACTTACTATAGTTAATGGAACCCCTTCGACTCCTAAAACCACCATGGTTGTACTTCCAGAGGCACCTATCATTACTATTGCCTGTCTTATAGCGAATGCTCAATCTCTTGCATTGAAACCATTTGGGTCTCTTGGTCACTCAGCGGGCTATAATTTTCAGTCCATTGCTATGGCCTCTAGTCCTTTTTCCTATGGTATGTTGAATTTTACTTCACAGATTTCGAATTCCATCCCAGATGATGACCCTATTGCTAGCATTGGGCTTGGGGGCACTTCACCTCCTTACACTCCTTTTTCATTTGGTGGTTCTCAAATCCCTCAAATGAATCCTAATATGGGAGGCATTCCTTATTTTAATCCTGGGTCTAATCCTCTTGCTTCTGGTTGGAGCAACCAACTTGGCGGACAAGCTTCTACTCAAGTTTTGTCCTATACCCCTACCTCCTCAGTGTCGATTCCTACCAACACATTACCAACACATTTGGCATGATGAATCCACCTATATCATTCGGATTCACACCTGGAGGAGGTCAATTTCATGCTTTGGGAAAACCCCAACCCAGATCCACTCCGACTGGGGGCAATTTTTATAACCCCCATCAGAACATTCCTACTAGAATGATATTGAATCAACCTTTTATGAATCAAATTTTAGGAGCGTATTACAATCCCAGACAGGGCCATGGTGCTTACCAGAACCCTATATGGGTTGCAGTTCCTCAAGAACAATCTTTCCACGAAACTTGGGGCGAGATGTCGCAACCCCGTCTCCCTTTTTTGGCCATGCTTAATCTAACATACTTGTCTATGTTGATGAACGACCTTGTTTATCATGATCCTACATGGCCCCCCGTACCCACCAAGATTCCTTTGGACATTCTGAAATTCAAAGGTAAGAATGGTGAGGATCTCGGTGATCATGTCACCACTTTTCACCTACGGTGCTTTTTGAATTCCCTTAATGACAATTATATTCAGTTAAGATTGCTTCAATGCACCCTCATTGGGGTCACTGTGAAATGGTATATCGAGCTACCTAGGGGGGCATATGGGACCTCTAGTCAGATGGTGTTGGTATTCCTTAACCACTTCCAGTTGTTGGTTCGTTATGATGATTTCCTAGAACTTTTGTCGACTTTACGCTAGGACACAACCAGTCATATCTCAGATCATATACAGGAGTGGTATACATGGAAGAGGCTTATTAAGACCTCCATACCCCTGAAATTTATTTTAGAATGGTTCATTAAGTCTTTACATCCTCCTATCTCGAAGGATGTTACTACATCCAGGGTTACCACTGAGCAAGAAGCGATCTTCAAAGCCCAAAAGTTAGATATTATATACGTTCAATATGGGATGTTATACCACATTCTTCCAGGTGCACCGTGGTCAACCTATGACCCTAGAAAAAATCTTGGACCTCATGCCGATGGCATTGTAGGCTCTGCTAATGTAAAATCTGGAGGCTCGATGACAAGACATTTGAAAATATTGTCTCTAAACTAGTTTGTAGGAGCACCAACTTAGGTTGTGTCTTCTAGTCCCACTGAGTTGGCAGATATACATTCTGTGCAATCGTCGACCGACCCAAATGGTAACCAAAAACCAGGTAGGAATAAGAATAAAGGACGTAATAATAATCGTAAGGGTGGGAAAAATAATAATAAACCCAAGGACAATGTAATAATGAGAAGACAATTAATAATGCTAGAGAGGGAAAGAGAGAAAGACGTAAGGTGAAATTTCCCTGTAAGATTTTCACAAACGCTCACCTTACTCATTTATGCCCCAAAATTGTGGAATATGAGAGGACATTATCTCTACCACTTTTTGTGCTAACGAATCCTTTCCCACATAACCAACACATGGCCTTGATCTCCTCAAACGCTGGAAATGCAGTTGGTGGGAGTCAAAACCCATTGTTGCAAGACGACGACCGTTTGTGTATAAATATGGTCAATGTGAAAGTTTATGTAGCCAATCGGTCTCGACATGATAGTTCTTCATAGGCTATACCTGGTCTAGAGTCTCCTCCTCCTCCTCCGGAGAAAAATTTATAGATTGAAAAACCAGAGCCACTACCTCGTATTCTGAAAGGAGTACTCAAGCACTCTACCCACAATACAAATTATAGAGCTACCCAGAACTACTCTATTATTGAGGACCTAGGTCAAACCCCTTGTGCGATGTCAGCTTTCAAGGTACTCCTAACGTGTTCTTCAAAGAGAAATTCCTTACTATCTACATTAGGATCTCTAGAACCCGGTGCCTTAAAAGTTATCAAGTTTGATGTCACAGATGTGAAGCCTCTCTTTCCTTACCATGTTGCATTCCAAATCCATGTAGGGCACTTGAAGTATACCATCAAATGTGCGATTGTTGATGAAGGTTCTACTACATGTGTGATGTCCTTGATCTATTGGAAATATCTTGGTTCTTCGACTCTTTCTAAGTCATCGAACATGTTGACTACGTTTGAAGGTCATTCCTTCTGCCCTCACGATATTCTTCACCCCTTTCCGGTCGAGTTAGGTGGAAATATGGTAGAGGTGGAGGTTGAGGTAGTTGACGCACCTATTTATTATAACTTGTTACTAGGACGCAATTGGACCTATGCTATGGTATTTGTCATATCGTCCATATTTTGTACTATTTGTTTTCCTCATGATGGAAAGATCGTAACGATCGACTAGTTATCCTTTGCATATGCTAGTCCCAATGCATCTGTTGGACCATCGATCCCCGTGATCGACAATTCTCAGCTGGCAACTGAGAATATCGGTGTTAGAATGTATTCTTCCCTTATGGCTACTTTCAACTTCATGGCACCGATTCACCATGTTTACGCCATGTCCAGTAGGCCCATTTCGACAGAGAGGTCCATTCCTTTCCGCACATCTTATTTTAGTGATTCTTGGACCCTACCTTCCCTGAGTTTGTCTTTTGAAGGTCAGTCACATGTTGGAATGGTAATGCCACTATCGACAACAGAGATTGCATATCAAGCTCTTATTGACTCTTCCGTCAACCTCGATCTTGTTACCTCACTAACAGATGAGGAGGATCTCGTTCTTAGGCCCATGTGGGCCACTTCGTTGTCTTTTTATCATGACTTCCTCAATGAGAGTTTTCGCTGAGACGAACCTATCATCGAAGCCATGAATGGTTTTGAAAAACCTTGGGATGATATGCATCATCACTCTTATTTTCTCTGAGATCTTGAAAGAATCAAATAAGATGACTTTCGATCTACTTTGAGTGATATAGTTGTTCACTCCGTAGTTACACTTGATATGCACAACATTTATGCCAAAGGAAATATGAAAAGTATTTATCCCACCGTCACGATTGATATTTCTCGTACCCCTGACAAGATTGAAAATGTCCATATCGGTGCAAATTGTTTACCAAAAGAAATCCCAATCTACACCGAATGCTTCAAGGAATTATGAGATGTATTTGTTTGGTCATATGAAGAGATGCCAGGAATCAACCCTCGTATTGTCAAGCATGAGAATATAATGTATCCGGATGTTAATCCTATTCGACAACGTCTTAGATCTATCAATCCATGAAAGGCCCCTGCTATTAAGGAAGAAGTAGAGAAACTACTTAATATTGGCTTTATATAACAGGTTCCCTTGACTAAATTGGTATCCAATATCATTCCTATGAATAAGAAGGAAGGAATCGTCCGTGTATGCATGGAATTTCATGACTTGAATAAAACATGTCCTAAATATAACTTCCCGACACCTTTCATTGATCAGATTATCGACGAGTGTGAGGGAAGAAAAGTATTTTCTTTTATGGAGAGATTTTCAGAGTATAAACAAATTCAAATTAAACTTGAAGATCAACACAAGATGACATTTATTTCTCCTTGGGGTACATTCTCATACCGAAAAATGTCTTTCAGCCTTAAAAACATCGGAGCAACCTTCCAATGTGCTATGACGTTCGCATTCCACGATCTTAAGCATATATTCGAAGCTTACCTTGATAATCTTGTTGCTCACTCTCGTAAGAGAGGATCACTCTACGCACCTTTGGCTTGTTTTTGAACGATTTCGTTACTATAGAATCTGATTGAACCCTCATAAGTGCATCTCTTGCATAAGGTCTAGTCATCTTTTGGGATTTCTAGTTTCCAAGACAAGGATCATAGTAGATCCATTAAAGGTTGAGGAAATACTTCAATTGCCTCCCCCGTGCACAATCAGACATCTTCAATGTTTACAGGAGAAGGCTAACTTTCTACGTTGATTTATAGTAAGTTATGCCAATATCACTATGGGTTTCATGTGTCTTTTGAAGAAGGTCAACCCTTTTATCTGGGATGAGTGATCCTAGGAATCCTTCGATTCTTTGAAGAAATCCTTGGTATCGACGCCTCTATGGAAGTCTCCTGACTATAGTAAGGATCAATTTTTTTATATCACTACAAATGAGGAGACGAGTTTTATGTTTTTTCTTCAGGAGGATGACGAGCTCTGCGAGCACGTTAGCTACTATCATAGTCAAAACTTAGTCGGTCCTGAAATTAATTATTCTCACGTTGAAAATCTAGCTTTGGTTGTCATTCACGCAGTCCAACATTTACATCATTGCATATTTATTTGCAATACTATTGTGGTTGCCGATGTCAATCCACTTCAATACGTCCTTACCAGGTGTATCATAGGGGGGAAATATAATAAATGGATTATCATTTTACAAGAATTTGATCTCAATTTTGCTTCTGTGAAATCCAAGAAATCACTAGTCTTCGCGGAGTTATTATCCCACTTTCCACGATTAGATGAGGATGTTATCCATGTTGATTCATTTTAGGATGAACACATTTTTCTTGTCTTGTCGTATGAACCCTAGTATGGAGACATTGGTCTCTATCTTCAAACTTTGAACTTCCCTCAGCATCTCTCGCGAGATGACCGACGGTGTTTAATATACCAAGCTAAGAATTATACTATCATTGGTGACATTTTGTATCACTGAGGAATAGACAATATCCTACATCGTTGTTTAACTCACATAGAAGCCAAATCATTCCTAAACGATTTCCACAGTGGGGATTGTGATGGTTATCTATCCCGGCTTGTGGAAACTCTAAAACATTTGTGAGGTGGTTATTTGTGGCCTTCTGTCTTTAAATATTGTATTGAAGTGGTTAATAAGTGTCAACCCTGCATGGTGTTCACTCGAAAAATGTGCTCGCATCCAACCCCTCTTCACCCAGTCATTACCATCGGTCCCTTCACCAAGTGGGGGGTGGACTTTGTAGATTGCAACCCAACTTCGGCTAGGGGGCATCAACACATTATTTTGGTCGTCGAATACTTTACTAAGTGGGCCGAGGCTATGCCTGCAGTTAAATCCAACGGGAAGACTATCGCCTTCTTCATATTCAATCAAATTATCACCCAGTTCAGTATCCCGAGTGAGATTGTCATTGATCATGGAAGTCACTTTCAGAACAAAATGATGGAAGAGATAGCATCTTAGTTGGGTTTTAGACATGGTCATTCTTCTCCTTACTACCCCTAGGAAATGGACAAGTAGAGGCTGTCAACAAGTCTCTCAAGATCATTTTGCAGAAAATTATCAGCCATAGTAAGTTTGACTGGGACATTATGCTATATCACGCACTCTAGGCATATTGAACCTCATTGAATTCTACCACTAGATTTTCCCCTTTCCAATTAGTACATGGTGTGGAGTCGATATTACCTATTGAATGAAAAATCCCTTCTCTTAAGTTGGTAGTCTCGCTCCTACCTGACACCTTTGATCTTGAGCAATGCCATGTAAACCTAGAGAGTCTTGACGAGGATTGTCGAGACGCCTCTACGACTATTGAGGAGAACAAAAGATGTGTGAAGGTCTAGTATGATCAGTCTGTATGTCCTTGGTTGTATGTTGAGGGTGACTTGGTCCTCTTGTATGATCAAGCCAAAGAACTACTAGGGGCAGGAAAGTTTAAAACCATGTGGCATGGTCCCTATATCGTGTGATGTGTCCTAGAAAAAGGAGCCTATGAGTTAGAATATTATGAAGGGAATATGCTCGCCGAGCCCAGGAATGGACTCTACTTGAAAATATATTACTCTTGAGCCCCAATCTTGGGAGGAACTCTTTCTATACTAATGTAATTTAGTGTATATATATTTTCTCTTTCTTTTCGTCTTCAACTTGCTTATCGATTTTTTCCTGGCTTGGCATATGTCAACAGAGTCTTCGTTCTACTTAGGATTCACAGATGGATCCAGTCATCATACAAGGAACTTGGCCTCCACCTCTTGGGTGATTTACTCACCCGAGGGTCTAATGGTGTTTTCAGGTGGCGTATTCCTAGGGCCATCCACGAATAATGTGGCCGAATATAGCATCATTATAGAAATTTTTTGTGATGCTATCTCACATGGTATTCTCTCTTTAGAGGTTCTCCCAGATTCCCAGTTAGTAGTATGTTACTTGAACTACAGTTACTGCATATGTGATCCTACTTTACTCTGATAATTCCTATGGGTACGTTTTTTAGAACGACAATTTGATTTCATTACTTATTATGACATTCCTAGGATTTATAATCATGTATCCGATGCTTATGCTAATTTCGTTTTAGAATGGAATTTGTCACATAACTAAAGAAAAGAAAACCATCTCATCAATGTACATATTGTAAATATAAGTAAATCCAAATATCCTTTTTTTATATATATTTCAAAAAATATGGTGTTTATAGTACAAAATTGGGACTAACACCCTCAATACACATATACAGTTGATGCTAAAATATCCACGACATCTACACCTATGGCACCAGATGCGTGTCATGATAACAAACTACAACGTTTTCGAGACGCCGAAAGAGTTTCACCCAAGATCTGGGCACACCAACCACTTGTCATTGCATGGCTTTCAGCAGATCCTCTGCCTGAACCATCAGAATCCTATGAGTCAAACAAGACAGGTTTCCCTACATGTTTTGAGGGACTCTCTCATCTTTTCCTCCCGGTGCCTCCGACAATGTCGGGGAAGCCCGTCTGGCTATAGTGAACCCACGTCTACATCACACAAGTGTCTAGTTAGTACTTAAGCACCATCCAAAAATATTTTTGTTTCAATATACAAAAATACAAAAAAATGAAATATTTAAAAACATTTGACAAACCTATGTGCCCGTAGGTGGTCCCTGGTGGGAGTGGCATGTCAGATTCCCCTCTGAACTTTATCACTAAATACGGGTATTCATTTATAGCAATGACTTGCCACCTCCACCAGTAGAAGAAATCCTCGTTGTGGGGTGTGGACACCCTACCTCCCTCATTTCATCTCATTACCTCGGTCCACCATGTCATGGATGGATCGATAGGTCCTCTCAAAATGATCTCGAATCTAGGTCCCAAGCCTAGAACTCACTCAAAGAAGAAACTACATAAGATAGAGGCAAACCCAAAGTTCCTCTTGCTACCCTGTTTTCTCTCTATCAACTGGCTCTTCATATTAGCCAGTAGTGAGGTACACCAATCATATATTATCAGTCTCAAGAACTATACAACATATAACATGAGTGACCTCGATGCCCAGTGCAATGAAACCAATCCCGTGATTCTAGTCAACATAAGGAAAACAATCTTGAGGTTGAGATTGTTTATCGCTCGAATGGGGAGTCGACTCCCGACCTTCAGAGTCCCTGCTACACAGTGAGTGTCTATGTACTCCTATATTTCCATACTACTCCCAGATCCCCTGGATTTAAGGTTCACCACATCACCCCATCGCGATAACCCATTTAAAAATTATATATCCTCTACTTCAATCCTCAATGGTTGACTATCGAGGTTGAAGCTTTCACTGTCAGGGTCCCAATAATCCAGAAGCATCTCAACCAACCTCACCTGGGTCCTCATCCCTTTGAGTTCCCAAAATTTATATAAGCCACATCTTTTCAAAGACATTTAAGCCCCCAGATCTATTTCCACAACAACATCTACCTCATTGTTCTCCCTTTCCCTCCATTCTAGCACCATCATGCCAGCTAAAAGTAAAATTTTAAGTTAGCAACCATAGAAATATTTGATTACGGACTTGTACATGGGATGCTTCATTTACAGTCCTTTCTAGGGATGAGTATACATTCCCTTTACTTTGTACAGGGGCATATAACCTCACATGTACACAACCCGATGAACGGTAGCCTGCGTACACTGAGTTACCCAATTTGCGCCCTAATTTACTTAAAAT
This sequence comes from Picea sitchensis, assembly GCA_010110895.2. NCBI lineage: Eukaryota > Viridiplantae > Streptophyta > Pinopsida > Pinales > Pinaceae > Picea > Picea sitchensis. The sequence goes on along the minus strand of SNQJ01S0004697.1, from coordinate 198,901 downwards.
TTGAAACCTAATATAAACATTTAATCCACTATAAAGGAAGAGGAGGGGAAGAGGAGTTACCTAGTCCAGACGGTTTATGATTTTGTCGCTTGACGCTCCTGCAATCACCAATAGAATATCGGAGGTAATTTGGTCCAATTTTCACTATTTGGGTAAAACTTCACAATGATATAGTAATTTTTGGTTTTGTTACTATTTATAACAATTTTTACCGACTTTATATAGTTTTGAGTCATTTTTTTCACCTAATGGACTAATACAACAGTGGATTGAGTTGGTTTTTGTAGTTTTCACCAGGGATTCTTGCAGATTTCAATGATATGTTGATCGTTCATAACCATATGCAGGTATTCTCACTACCCAACATATAGGATGGGTATCCATTCCATCATGCATTTTTTCATTATCATATAACTGTCACTTTTATGCCTTAGGTACGAACCCATTTTTTGCGACAAAGAACCTTCCATCTTCTATAAGACATGCCATTATCAAGTGGTAGAGACTTACAAAACATGGCTGCCCTAGTTAGATCCCATACTTCATTTTGGTGCCCATGTAAAAATGTTTTCCATAGGAATGAGAGTCCCTTATAGTTAATACATGACTTTATGTTGATTCTCATTTCTCACTCATAAACATGTTTCCTTCTACCTAGAGGATTCCCAACTGAGTTTAATTTAAGCTCTTTTCCAACTTGTCTTAAAAATGTGAAAAGATTGTCGAATGAACTTGTCTCCTTCACACTCGTAAATTGGATTTTAAAGGACATCTATTTGGCACAAGTTTATCCCTTTTTCACACCAAGTAGACTAAATGTCATGAAAAATGATATTTTTTGGCATTAATTGTTTATTCCATATCATACCCTTACTTGTATTATTGAGCCTATAGCTGGTTCTTGCTTTGCATTATAAACTATTTGCCTCAGTATCTTTTCATCCTCATCCAAGCAGATCCTCATTTATATCCTTCGTAATTTGACACCCTATACCTAGGAGCCCGAGTTTCCATCTCCCACATGCATCTCCTTGCATTGAGCATAGGTACGTTCCACTACTGGAACTAGTTTTCCTTACTTGCGAAACTCGTTTCCTCCTATGTATCATAGAATTCATTTTTCTATGAAAACATAAAAAAAAGACGGACGGGAAGGGAGTATTATCTTATATTGGCAGCAGTTGTGTTGCCTTTGAACAGAGAACAAAGTTATTGAGTCCATTTTTCACCATAAATTTGGGTTTAGCATGGCCTTAGGAAGTTGAGCTCGTTGCAAAGTCTTCTCTACCGACTGGTTACTCTTCCAGACCCTATGGATAATTTCATTGATGCCTCCTACATCTCATGGTTTCATCATCAATTCTATGATGCCAAAGTCTTCCATATGTCTCATTCTCTTTCTCAAAGGAAGTCTATCAACCTATGTCGGCCATTCCTCAAACCTCTTGACTTTTCATGTCAGCCATACCCTCAGTTTTTCACAGAATCACATGATATTGTAGTCCTATCTAGCACCCTGGTCCTACTTTCATCATTGGTAGATAGCTTTGAACCCAACAGTCAACATTTCATCATTGGTCGTTGATTGAGTGGCTTCCCTTATGTTCGATGGCAAGACATCTATTCACAAATTAGGATTTGTGGAGTGTCTTTGATGCCATTAGCCTTATTTGTGGTTTCCTCTCCTTTGTCAACAATTTTCCTCATTGTCTACTATTCAAAGGGTCTTTTTTGTGTACCTCTAGCACTTCACACACGCGAAAGATGCACAAGGTCGTTGGTTTGTGAACATGTTCTTCACCCAATTTCCTCCAAATAATGAATCTCCTTCTTTGTACCTCATGCTGGATGATGAGAGATGCCTTAGTTCTCTCCTTTCAGCGGGTATCCTTCCATCGACTTCAGCTCATCTATTTTGGAAATGAGACCTAGAGTCTTATGAGTACCTCGAGGCTTGCAGTCATTAGTGGCAGGTTCTCTCGCCATCGAAATTTGGTAATACATCAATGTCTTTTGATCGATCGATTCTTCAGGTGTTCGACACTGACTCCTTTATTCACACTTGTAATAATTTACTCGGTGCCTTGTTAACTACTTTCATTATAGATAGGCTAACTTGAGTTTGTTAATGGTATACCTCAATGACTGGTAATCAACCGATGTCTCATTGTGTTCAACCTCAACTCCTTTATTCACATGATGTAGACATTCACCCTCGATGGATTGTGTAGAAGACTTGAAGACATCAGTATGTGGCCAAAACTTTCCTGAGTTGTTTCTTCCCTTTCATTGTACCCCATTGTATACATATATCTTCAGATTGGTTTTGAGACTGGTTCTATTGGGACTTCTTCATGACTATGACATCCTTTGGAAAGTAACCACATTTGTATTTTCCTATTCATGGCCACAGACAATTGTTCGGTATATTTTCACATGGATCTGCAGTGTAATTCAAATTAGCATCCATGTATGCAAAGTTGGTGAAGAATGTAATGAGAAACTAGTTCTTCCAGCTAGTTCCCCATCACTCCACTTCTAGGTTGTTTCTAACGTATTTTGACCATCACAAATGCTCCTCTGACCTCACACATTAGGGGGCATCTGTTATAGAAATATTTTCCTCACCCTATGAAATGTTGCACAAAATACCTTTTTCCATTTCCCTATGTAGACTTATCATAAATGTGTGTAAATCCCAGAGATAAAAATACATATTTTTCCACATGTACGCACCTTGCCTACTATACAACATGCATATATGCAGGTTGCACCACTACAACCTGTGTACATCAGGATTTGTGCCCAAAACTGAAAAATGGAGTCAGGTTTCCATGTCACGATAGGAGATTTGTTGTCCTTGTCCTTCCATATAATGGAAACATTCCAACTCGGCCCTTCAGTTCCATTTGAAGGATATAAATGGGCCAATTCTGATCCATGGAAAAGAGAAGAAAGAATTCAACTTTGAGAGCAAAGTTACGTAGGTGAAATTATTTACTTCATATTGAGTCTGCATCCCTTTGTCCTTTAAGTCTGAACAAAGTGTTCAACCCCCAATATCTTCCCTTACTTGATTGAGAACTTCATTATCTCTCTTCTATGAGATTTCTTTTGGTGGAGGATTGAAGTGGTGGAGGCCCAGCTAGAATGAACTTATTTTCTCGGTTCTGAATCGTGTCGACACAAAAGTATGTAACATTTTCAGTTATGTTGATCCTATATTGATATAAATACTCTTTTCCCATCCAATTAATATCTTGAAAATATTTGAATTATTATTCCATGGGTGTTATCACTGAAATTTCATCTGCAAATGGTTACAGGATTCCAACATCTCCAAACAGCTATTAAGTTCACTCATGGACCAAAATTACCAAAAAATGATTTCCAAAAGGTCCAAAACTATACAACCAATTATAAAATTAGGATGTGTTATGACTATACAGGGAGCGCGCGCACACATGCCATCAAGAAACGTAGGAAAAGCGCACGTGCGCACGATGTGTGACTGTGGATGCTAAAGGCCACGCACACCTGAGAATGACACATTTATGATGTTGGTCATCCTCCCACCCACTTCTGGTTTAGCTTCCAAGTCGATTTGACATCCAAATCTCGGCTGAATCTGGCTAGGTGGCTAGTCAAAGACCTAAAGGTGCCCTAAACAACCCCTTGTTCACACTAAAATTTGGTTGCATAGTACCTCAAAGTTGTGCTATAAAAAGAGGCCATAGGTACACTACATCTTCAAGGAATTCATTTGTAAGGTTGTGTTGTTTCTGCTATTCTCTTTAGGAATCCTCTTTTCTCATCAAGAGCATACTAGCACCATTCCATTTGAGCTATTCACATCACCTTTTGAGTGAATTAGCTTGGGATTCTTTCACCATTTCTTTCAAGTTTTCAAGTTGTAAGAATAGCTCAATATTGGCAGTCCAAGAGCCCTCCCTTGGAGGAAGAAGGGACACAAAGTCCCCCTTTCTCTTTGGCATTTTATTTTCACTAATACAATCCTTTCCATTGGTGATATGAGTCTTGTATGTTTCTTGTTCTTATGTCCTTATGCACTATAGTTTAATTGTTTTTATCATTCGTAGTTTAATTATTAGCTTAGTCTTTTATGATTTATTTTTCTAATCATTTTCTTTACTGTTGTCTTTCTTAGCTAACCCGACTAAGCTTGTAACCACCTCAATTTTTCTCATTCAGGTGAAAAAAGAGGTGCAACAGATTGGCAACTCCATTGGGGAAAGGTATCAATTTCCTGCCCCATTTGGGTTATTTTATCTCTTCCTTTTGTTTATTTAACCTACAAGTACCATAACTGGCCCAAGCCGACCTACAGGAAGCCAAATTCGAAGCTAAGTTGAAGGAATTTCATCTGAAAATTTCTTCACGACCGTGTAATAGCTTTGCGCGGGTTTATCATCCCACAGTCACGCATCGCGCACACATGCACCAAAATCATTGTATTACTTAGCGCCTTCTGTGCACCTTCACCCATCAACCTCTTATATTTTGCACATTGGCGGTCAAAGCGCCTTTGTCTAGTCTGAGACCTGCGCACCTACGTAGAAAAATACACATTGTAATATTTTTATGATCTGTGGAAGGCCCATAGCCTTCTTAAAGTTGATTCCATGCATGTTGTAATCTGCACTACACTTACATTCCCTCTCCATATAAAGGGATTAGTCAAAACACATAGGCACTTAGGGGTAAAATAATAAATTTTCCTCCTTTTTGTCGTTTTGCCACATGGATGGCCGACTTTGACTAAAGTTTAAGTTGGAATCACTCTACACCACATATAAAACTTGCATTGGGACCAGAAATTGGATAACAATCGTTGAGTATGATATTCTCTCGCGCTTCAAAGCGAACTTGAGAATCAAAAAGACGTTGTGGGACAATTTCATCTCCCTTAAATAGACAAAATATTTAGGAGAGGACAACAGCCCACTTGGGACTCCTCTTAGTTTATTTTTCAAGCACATCCTAAGATTTTAAGGGTCCATACATGCCCACATGCTACAAAGATAGGATAGTGTTGAAATTTTCTTTGTTAGATTAAATCACTAGAGAAGTTTAAAGGTTTTGTAACAGGCGCATACATGCCCACATATTGACAATCTGGGATAGTTTCAAATCTTTCTTAGATTAAATCACATTTAGGGAGTTAAAGCAATAGTAAAGGACCCACATGTCCACATGCTAGTTTCCTAGGGATTTTAAAATTCCGCAAGGTTGTACCAATGACATTTAGTTAATTAGATAATCAAACACTTGTAAGGACCAAGCGAAGTCCACATGCAGCAAGTTGACACCTAATTTATTAAAACTTGGCACACTTTCACTTGTTCACACACAAGATCACCAATCACTGGCATAGTTTTATGTAGAAGTTGTGGAGGTCAAAGTAAGTTTCCTCCAACGGGATTCTGAAACACCCCACCCATTTTTTGAAAAAACTATCCACTCACATTTAATTTCAACAAGGTTGGTTCACACCCCCAATATCTTGCACAAACCCATATAAAATTTTCTAAAAAAACTCACTAAGTTTTCCTCCACAGGAGGTGCCAAAATAATTTTTTAGTCTAGGTAGGATCTCGGGGATAGGAATCCAAATAACTCCCTATTATCTAGTTCTCACATTTTCAAAACAATATAAGTTGTCAAATAGGGAACTTTAAATCCTCCAAGTCAAGTGTTCCTAACACCATAAGGCAGGGAGATACCCATGAAGGGTTGAAAGCCGAGGTCTATTTGTTCTATGCATCCCCCCTTTAGGCACCCACCTCTTGGACAAGATCCATCCCGTGACTCGTTTCTTAGGCCGAAAATCTAAATGTCGCACTTTGACAGAGGTACCTAGTGACCAAGTTTTAGGACATCTACCCAGGTGGAAATTGTGGGTCGCAATTGCACCTTGATCAGATTTTGTGTGGCTATTGGGAAATATCGCCAGTTCTTTCAGGATATGCCCCCTCTACCCCTCATTATAGCTGATTGCCTCATCCTTCACTAGTCTCTCTTCTGATGGCTTCATACCCCACTATCGAGTGCTATTTGAGAAGAAATATCTCACATATTTTAGGACATGAGCATTTGTTTTCTTTGTTCTCCCACACAGACAAAATTCACCTATCCACATATATGCTTCTTTATCAAAACACTTTATGTATGATCCCCTTTTGATTACATATGATTTGGAAATATATTGTGAAGGTTCAAGAAATTGCAACAAAATCTCTTGTTTACTTATTTCTCTCACCACCATTCGTACACATTCACTTAGCTAGTCAAACATCATAGGGGACCCGCAAAATCCCCGTCATTCCAGTCGCTTGCTAAATATCCCTCATATTCTAGGAGGAGTTACTAGTCTTGCCAATTCATTGTCTCCCCCTTCTCACACCCCTATGAGTGCCACTATATTGGGATCAACATTGTTTGGTTCCACCTTACTTGGGTCCACTTCCCAAGGTCAACCTTCCACTCGCTCTCCTTTACACGGAAGCAGGAGGCCAACTTCTTCTCAAAAAGGAAGTACAAACCCACCTAGCCCCCTCCAAGGGTCAGGTACTCAGACCACTCGCACTATGGTCGGAATTAATCCTTCGCCACCAACCCATATGCCATATTGCACTCAATATCCTACATCTAACTCAACTCGCTAATGATACTATATTGCACAACCCCACATGGCCTGCAATGCCTACCAAAATCCCTTCAGACATCCCCAAGTTTGAAGGAAAAGCAGGAGACGGTCCCACCAACCATATCATGACCTTTCACCTATGGTGTTCCTCAAACAACATCATGGATCATTCCATTTGATTAAGGTTATTTGAATGTACTCTCACTGGCCCATCAAACAAATGGTATGTAGAAGAAAAATCTGGGTTGCACGTGACTTTTGAATCCTTAGCCAAAGCATTTTTGACATTATTTCAACTACCCGTTCGTCATGAAAATGGCCTTGAACTACTCTCATACTTCAAACAAACTGCCTCCACACATATTGTTGATCACATCCATGAATGGCGCCGGTGATGTAGCCTCTGCAAAGATGACGCTACCCTGCAACAATGTCTCAATTGGTTCCTCAAATCACTTGTTTCCCTCCTTGAAAAACATGTGGCCACCACCTTCCCCCAGTCTGAAGAAGAAGCCATTAGCAAGACCCAACAGTTCGAACTCATTTACGCCTAGTCCGAATACCTATACACGGTACTCCCATATTCCCCAATACCCATTCCATTTGGCCAAGACAAACTTGGGATATCTCACTCAACAGATGGATTGATTGGTAACACTACACACCACAACCCACAGCCTCAACAACCACCCATGTATAGCACACCCCAATATTCGTCGACATATGGAGGAATCTCTTATTATCCTCCTCCTATTTATCAACAATCATACCCTGTTTCCCTGCCTCCATCCATTAGTGGACCCCTGCCAGCACCCATAATACACCCACAATGAATGAAGGAATATTTAAGTGGACCACGTCCCCCAGCACCGCCTGCCCACCAACAAGCCCCACAACAATATGTGTAGCAACCACCCCCAGCCTGTAGAATTCCTACAAAAACCCTGATAGATCTAGAATTCTAGTTAAATTGAACACAAACAATTTGTTGATATTAAAGATATGAGAGAAAAAAATTTCTCCATAAATCAAAGAATTATATTACTCAAAAATAAATATACATGAACAACCATCCTAAAAAAGAAGAGAGGAGGTGAATATATAGAATTTCCAACATAGAAATTCTAGTAAAAAATAGCTAGAAATAGCTAAAATAGGTGTCATAAGCTAAGGGAGACCACATAATTCGACCTATACCACTAACGATACATGTCACACACTCATTAATGTCCAAAAGAGTCAAGTGATGTGCATTATCTCACTTAAGCTCACTTAACTGACAAGAGAAGCGGTTCCATCTCACTTAACTGACCTGAAATAGTAGTTACTAAAAATAGTAACGGCAAAAAACATTAATTAAGGAATAAATCTCTCTCTCAAAGAGGAGGTGTGCATTCCCCAATAATATATGAGTTTTTTCATGGGGGATTTGGAATAAATAATGAATAAATCAAGAAAATAAAGAATCGAGAGTTGAGTCTTGATCTAAAAATAACAGTTTTCCCTAAAATCTAGGGATGAGGCGCCCTTCTTCTCTATGTGGACAAATTAGGTGAAATAAAGTGTAAATGAATGTATTAACCAAGATCTAGGAGTCTAAGTTAGGCATAAACTAATGTAAGTTAGGGTTATGCTCCAACACCCCCCCTTAAGCCCAACTATAATGACAAAAACATTTGAGTCCCGACAACGTGGCCATTTTAGGTACTCATTACATAAAAGAACTCCTCATGAAAAGAGGAAAGAGGGAAAACCTTTTGGGAAANAAAGCGACCTACTCAGTTGTCTTTACCACTCCAAGCATAACTCTTAGTTCTGAAAATTTATTTTCAGTGAATGACTTAGTGAAGATGTATGCAACCTCCTTCTGTATGGGGTAGTACTGTAGTGAAATGACTCTGTCATATATCAGCTCACAGATGTAATGCATGTGATGAACTTCCCATCTACGAGAAGCAACAATGGCGAAAACTAGTCGAATGGAGATCATTTTTGCAACAAGTGCAAATGTCTCTGTGTAGTCTATGTCATCTACCTGTGAGTATCCTTTTGTGACAAGTCAAGATTTGTACTTGCTGATCTCACCATCTACAACAATATTTGTTCGATATATCCATTGACATCGAACAAGCTTTCTTTCTTTCAGAAGTGGAACCAAGTCCCATGTGTTGTTGTCCATAAGAGTAGAGTACTCTTCATCCATGGCATCCCCATAGAGTGGGTTTCCAGCAGCCTCAGAGTGTGACTTTGGATTTGAACCAAGTGACATACAGAAATGTATGGGCATCAAAGGTTTTGATCTAGGCGGATATTGGTGACCACCCACCTATTCCACTTGGACCCCCACCATTGCTTCTTTCAGTTTTTCAGTTTCCACTCAATTTACTATTTTTAGCAGTTTTTCAGGTCTTGAACTTTCAGAGCCGTTTTGAGGCCTTAAACGATGTTTTTTGGGAAAACGGGGAGCAACATGGATAATAGATCAATGTTGCTCACCCAAAAGGTTATTCCTTGGATAGATCTTTCTAACAAAGTATAGAACGCGTCAAACGGAGATCGTATGCCAAAGTTACGTCCTTGGGAAGTTGATGTAGCAACTTACCCAAACGGGGCCCATAGTCTTGGTGTTTCATCACCTAGGGTTGGGTCTTTGGATGTTTAGGATTTTCCATTATTTCTCAATAATAGTAGGCCTTTGAGCCTCATTGTAACACAGTTCAGAGGCCAGTAGCCGCCACATATCTTCTCAGAGATAAGCTACTAGCGCCCTCGCTAGTTTATTTCCATTCTGTCTGTAAGCATATTTCAGTCATTTGTTATTAATGAAATGAAGTCTTATTTCCACTACATCTTTGTGTTTACGTGTATTTATGTATTTCATTGTGTTCCTACATAAATCTGGATCACTGGTATCAGAGTGATTTTCTCATTCTCGATCCTTCTTTGCATGTCCCCAACGAGATCGGGGTATAAGGAGTTGGGGATCGATTTGGTTGAACCTTTGCAAGATCAGCCTCGCAAACCCCGACGACCGCCCATGGGGGAAGAAAAGAAATATGAGGGAGCAGGAGATCCTATCAAAATGTTGCTCGAGGAGGCCCTCGAGAAACAAAGGAATGCGATGATGGACAACTTTGCCCAGATTCTTCAACAGATTCTGACTGGCGGTGCATCGACATCCAGAAGCCACTTTGGAGGCGCCACTCCTTTTAAGGTACAAGTAAACTTTGAAATTCCCATATTTGATGGAAAAATAGATACAGATGTTGTAGATAGATGGTTGAATCTGTTAGAAGGATATTTCTCAGTTCATGACTTTTCCGACCGAGAAAAGATTATTTTCGCACTCCTCAAAGACACCCCCCATGTCAAGGACTGGTGGGAAACCTACTCTGAGCAAGAGCGCGAGGGAGAACCCTCTTTGTTCTCGGCTTAAACCACTTGGAATTATTTCTGAGATGCCATCAAGGAACAATATTATCTCGTGGGGAGCTATGAGGACAAATACATACAATGGACTACGTTGCAACAACAAAGGGACCAAGATGTGCATGAGATGACAAATCTGTTTCATACCCTACACACAAAGTTGGGTATCAAAGATTCAGAGAAACATTTGGTGTTCAAGTACCGCAGTTGTCTGCACAGATACATTCAGGAGGAAATGTACTTCCTCGATATCTCCTCACTTGGTGTGGCATACCGATATGCTGCCAAGATTGAGAAGAAGTTTAAATAGAAGAAGCGAGACTTTGGGTCTGCAAATCAGAAGCAAGGGAAAGGTACTCCCAAATCACAGAACAAAGGACCAAGCCAAGGAAGGGCAGCGCAGGACAACCCGCCAAAGCCACAAGCAAAGAACAACACCACCAAGCCAAAAAAGGACACGGGGAAGTGGTGTGAGTTCCATAAGAGCTCCACTCAC
>SNQJ01S0004697.1:159398-170695 GCA_010110895.2 Picea sitchensis | reverse complement strand
AGAGCCCTAACCTCATCATCAAAGTCCACTTTTACAGAACTTAGTTGATTAGTAACCGTATTAAATTCATTTAAATGATCTGCAATAGACCCACCTTCTGACATATTCATATTAAATAATCTCTTCATTAGAAATACCTTATTTGACGCCGAGGGCTTTTCACACAATTTGTCCAACTCATCCATCAAACCCTTCGTTGTCTTTTCTTTTGAAATATTGAAATCCACCGACACTGCCAGGCTCAACCGTATCATTCCTAGAGCCTTTCTGTCAAGAATCTCCCATTCTTCGTCCTTCATGGCCGTCGACTTCTTTGCTACTCCACTCAATGGTAGGAATAGATCCTTCTGATATAAATAGTCTTCTGTCTGCATCTTCCATAACTGGTATTTTTGGCTGTTAAATTTCTTGACCCTAAACTTTCCATCTTCTGGCATTGCTCCCACTCGAACCAGGAACCCTCTTTTCCTGCGAGTTACCTTATGCTCTGATACCAGTTGTTAGAAAAAACAGGACTGCAGAGAAACAAAATAAAAAAAATGTAGAAACAAAACATAGAAGACACACAATACAAGAGAGACACAGATTTACGTGGTTCACCCAGTGTGGGCTACCTCCACCAGAGAAATTGCGAGGTCCTTCCTTTATTATTATCCAAAAAATGAAGGGATACAACCTACAACAAAACCCATTGTAACTTCCTCTTCTTTCTCTCACAGTCTCCTCTCTCATAATACAATATTCACCACCATCCATAGCCGCAATACGTTTCCCTCATAAAAGAGGGTTGCCTTCTAGGGCAAAAAACCCTAACATAATCTCTACCGTTAGATCTGCGACCTTATAATGAATGGTCTAGATTTACAATGAAATTACAATATATTTTTACAAGGCAATTTTTGCTTCAGGGGCTTCACCCCCGAACCCCCGCTTGGGGCCTGCTTTCCCCCAGACCCCCCAGCCAGGGGGATAGGCCCCCCAGACCTCGCAGAGGGGGTACCCCCCCTCCGAAATCCCTCGCGTGGAAGAGTGTACATACTTCTGGGGTGTAAATACCTCATGGGGTATAAACATTGATGAAAGAAAGGACCTCTAAATCAGGAAGATAATCAGGCTCGACAACCAACACCATGCCCCTGTCAAAGGGAAATCCACTTCTACCCCTTCCTCACCTTCAAATGATTCTGATAAATCTATGTCCTTCCACATGCATTGGAGGGACGATGGCTCTCATATGATCATCGAGATGAGACCTAAAGGCTCCACACAACTTAATTAAAATTCAGAGGGATTAAAAGTTGATGACAACAATAAGGGAAAGATTGCTTCACATACTGGAAAATATGGATTTTAAGTTTTATTTATTTATTTATTGTTGAGAACAATTGACTTCAGATTTTCAGACAAAATGTTCTTGGATATATTGGTAATATATTTTGGAAATAATTTCAAATATCAATGAGATAAATTATCAAATATGAATGTCATGATGGGAGTCATAAGGAGGGGTGTTTTTTTTAATTAACTAGTTATGTTACGATTGTTAAGAACCAAAGGGAATCACAAGGGGTCCCACCTGCTAGTTATTATTTATTTATAACCTTTATTATGATTATTACTTTTCCCCATAACTAAAAAGTTGATTGAGTTTTCAATTATCTTAACTAATGAGGTGGTTCAACTACTTCAACCAATTCTAGATTGCTTAAAGGCAAAAGGAAAGGAAGGAACAAGAGGAGGCATAGAAGGATAAACATACTAAGGTTTTCTCTTTGAATTTGTGTTGAGATAGTTCAGTTTTTAGTCATTCCTTAATTGATCACAAGCCTAATTCTTTTTTATGATAGCAGGGTCTTATTGTAGACAACAATATTCAAGGCTGAATTACATCATTCAAACACTTGTTTTTCAGAGGTGTTGATCTATCTTTGATAGTATGTGTAGACTTGTCTGTTTGTGAATTAGTTTTCATGACTAACAAAGGCTATTGTGCAGAGTCGAGTGGGAAGCAATCTGTGGCAGAGTTGATCCAACTTTTAGAGTTTAGTTTTGATTTTCTATTAGAGGTCCTTTTGTATATTACATCGGGGATGTCTAAGTTTGACTTTGGTCCAAATATTATTCACGAAATTTTGTAAAGAGGATAACTCTTTGATGAATTGTAATGAAATAAAGGATTGCTTTATGTCTCATATGTCTTGATTATCATCTTGGTGTCTTTACTTATGCTTCTACATCTATTTCAACAACTGTTATATTCATAAATTCATATTAATACTGAATTTTCCAACAAGATTTTACTTATAAAAAGACGATCCTAAGAACTTGTAATCAATACTTGTGAGTTAGGATATTACTTTTTATGGCTATAAACATAGGGTGACATTCCCGTCTATTTTTCTTTAGCCAAGAAAAATCTGAAAATGCTTGATTAGTATCATTGCATATCTTTTCCTCAACATTTATTTGGTGACCATACTGGGGAGATCTTCAATATCTCTCTGGTTAATTTTTATACTCGATTATCATTGAATACATCTATTTTTCTGATATTGATTCTTTCACTATTTTACTTCTTAATGACTGTGTCTATTGTAAGGTGGCCCATTATTGAGTTCGGCCTTCAAGATCAGACCAACATTTCTTTAAACCTAATTAACACCATTTTAGACACTGCCAATGCCCATGTTGAGCTTAATCATTCCTGGGCATCAATTGAACGATATATTATTTCTCAAGAATGATGGGAAGATAGACTTAGAAAGCCTAGAAATCAATAGTAACCTTCTTGTTTCTTCAGTTTTGGCCTTTCTTTCATGTGCTTAAATTCTTTTGTTTCTAGAAGAAGCAGAGGATTATCACTTGAAATTTTTCCTATTGTTGAAACAGGAAGAAGGAACATTGTGCTATCTACCCAACAAAGTGCTCTAAGGAGAACTTTGTTTCATCCTTCAAGTTCATCTTTTTATCCTTCACCTGTCATCCACAAAATGGCATCTAGTGGTGGCTCTGGTGGCACTGGAAGGGATTCCTCCTCTCAATCTTCATCTTCATCAATTATTGGTGGCTTATATAGCCACCATATCCATGTCAAATCTACCACAAATCCCACCAAATTCATTAAAAGGTATGGTCTTTCTCAATTTGAAGAAGACACCACAACCACACCATGACATGTGTCCTCTCCTCTTAACCTAGCACCTGCTACTTTTCCACTTCCTAAATTCAAAGAACATCTTCTTAGGTATTCAGGAAATAACATTGTCACTACAAACGAACACCTGGTGGAATTTTCTAATGCTTGTCATAACATAGGAGCCAATGATAATGATACTTTCATGCACTTATTCGTCATTTCCTTGGAGGGAAATGTTGCAGTCGATTTCTTTGAACTTCCTCCTAAGATTTTGTCTAATTGGTAGGAGTTAATATAATGGTTTGGATCCACTTATGAGAAATCTAAAAGCCCAGATGAGAAGTTACAGGAATACAATAACATTTCCTATAAGGATGGTGAAACCATCAAGTCCTTCAACTTGTGTTTCGCTAAGTTATATAATCAGGTCCCTGAACTCATTCGACCTCAGAACCAAGCCACTTTCATGGATTACTACAATGCATTACCTTCCCCCTACTATCATAGGATTGAGGAAAAATTCATTGATAATCTTGGTTCCACTCTATATACTTGTTTAAAGCATGAAGAATAGCTTGAAATAACATGTCTTCCTCAAGGAGAATCAGTTAAATAGATAGATATGTCTGCCATGTTACATCTAGTACAAGAAATGAATAATTGTATGATAGAATTTGAGCAAAAAGGGACTGTCTCACCTTGCACCCCTGAAGCTTCATCCTCTTCTACACCCATCTTTAAAAAACCGATTGAAAAAAAAAATCAACTTAATGCTATCTTGTCTCGAAGTTGGTGTAATTTCTATGAGGAACACCACGCAGAAGCCATGTGCGAGGTAAGGAAGAGTTCCAAAGATAATATCTTTGGTAAAATACCATAAACTATTATTGTTGTCCTATATCTTGCAGAGCCAAAATATGTCATGATCATCAACACTAGGAACAAATCCTATGCTCCCAAGGGAAAATTTGATCCTCCCCGCAATTCTACTAGCTCGAGATCATCCTCACCCACTATTACTATTTAGGTTCCTAAGGTTCCTGACAGTCAAGGAACAACTCCCCCTCTCCCCTCTTCCAAGTACAATATCTTGAATTAGTTGGCCAACATCAAAGTAGATGCCACCCTTTTGGACATGGTTGTCATCCTTAAACAACAGATGCATCTGGAACAATTCATGGAGGGAAAAGCTTCCGTTGTAGCCAATCTTTCTGAAGAGGTAAACGAAGAGGATTCATTTGTAAATAATGTAGGTGTACATAACTTTAGATACCCTGTAAAAAATCCCCCTTTTTATATTTTTATAAAGCTTATGGATAAGCTCTCTCATTGTTTCCTCATTGATGGAGGTTCGGGCCCAAGTGTGATGTCAAAGATTATTATGGAAGAGCTAGGCTTGTCTTGTAAAAATGAAAATTCTAGAATCATGCTCTCCTATAATAGCCTACAACAAACAACCATAGGTGAGATTGAATATGTAACCTTAGTTTTGTGCTCACACCCTGAAATAAGGACAACCCTTACTATTATGGTAATTGATATGCCGGTAAGCAATTACTCAATCATCTTGGGAAGAGATTGGAAAACCTTAATGGGTGGATACCTCTCACTTGATGAAACACATTTATCCGTTCCCCGAAACGGTAAAAACGTTATAGTCCTTAGAGAGGGAAGGATATCACCTTACATAGAGATTGTCCCACAGCCTAATGTAAACTATATCGAAGAAGACCTTGGAGTGTATCCCATATTTCCTAAGGAGGATAACATTCCCTTGGAACAAATTGATTTAGATGATGGTATGTGGTGCATGCACTTTAATGGTTCATGCTCTAATGAAGGTAACGAAGCTGGCATTATCTTGATTTTCCCTATAGGAAAATCCATAATTTTTCTTACAGGTTGGAGTTTGCTTATACTAACAATGTCATTGAATTTGAATCTTTATTATTAGGCATTGAGAACACGTATAATATTGGTTGTGGTCACCTTTTAGTTTTTGGGGATTCTAAGCTTGTTGTGAACCTTGTACGTAAAATCGACTCTCCTAACAACAAGTTGATAAAAACGATACACCCAAACTGTTTGGGCACTTATCTCGAACCTTTTATATTTCAACATCACTCATGTTAAGAGGGAGTTAAAATCAATGGCCAATCAGTTAGATGTTTTTGCATCCTCTCTTAATCGACAACTTCTGCCACACAGACTTGATTGTACCTTTCAATCTCTATATCTTCCACACATTCTCGAAAATATAGAATCTTGGCAGGTTTTCCCTAATGACGAGAGCATTTGTTCTTTCATTCAAAATAAACCTTTTAAGCTGAAGGAGATTATATCCATAGAAAATAACATGATTCATAAAGGCTTGAACCCTCTAGAGAGTTCATTTTCTTTGAGTGATGTAGGAAATAAGGAGAAACAAAAAGAAGAGGAATCTAAAAGGAAGGTGGGTGAAACCATCTCCTTTAAAATTGGGATACACGAGGCTCCAAAGAATGTTAAAATAGGTGCCAAATGTTTAGATGAAGGGAAAATGAAGTTTTCAAAGCAACTTGGTGAATTTAAAGATGTTTTTGCTTGGTCTTATGAGGATATTCATGACTTTGATCCTAGTCTTATACAACATACCATACCCATTAAGGAAGGCATAAATCCAATTAGGAAAAAACAAATACCTATTAACCCTGTGCTCAAAGCAACTATTCGAAAGGGGTTGGAAAAACTCTTGAAGGCTGGAATCATCTTTCCGGTCAAGTATTCTGAATGGGTTTCAAATTTGGTTCTTGTTTGGAAAACGACTAGTCAAATCTAATTATGCATTGATTTTCGTGCAGTAAATCGAGCTAGTATAAAATATTACTTCCCTCTCCCTAACATGGAAATGATTTTGCAGCAAGTTGCAGGGTCACAAATGATGTCCTTACTTGACGGCTTTTTTGGTTACAATCAAATCAAGGTAAAAAGGGAAGATACATATAAAACCACCTTTATTACTTGTTGGGGTACCTTTTCTTATGAACGTATGCCATTTGGATTATCTAATATAGGTGCCACCTTTCAAAGAGCTATGCAATTATATTTTGACAATTTGATCGTTAAGATCATTCAAATCTACCTTTATGACTTAATGGTGTACTATAAAATCCGATCGGATCATTTTGGTCATCTAAGAAATGTTCTCATGCAATGTAGGAAATTTGGCATTTATCTGAATCCTTCCAAGTTAATTTTCGGCATTACCTAGGGAAAGCTCCTTGGACACATTGTATCTGATTCAGGAACAAGCATTGAACCTGAAAGGATTGCTACTATCCTTAATCTTCCTGCTACCACTTCTAAGAAGGAGGTTCAATATTTTATGGGGGTTATTAACTTTGTCCATAGGTTTGTTCCATATTTTGTTGTGATGATCAAACCAATTCATAATCCGCTTAAGCAAGATCAGTATTTTTCTTGGACAAATGATGTCAAAAATTCTTTTGAAGGGATTAAGAAAGCAATCAGTTCTGCACTAGTTTTGGCGAAGCTGGATTTTGAGAAGGAATTCATGATATATACTAATTCCACCGAGGAAGAAATTTTTTTTGTCCTCATACAAAATGATGATCAAGGAAATGAAAAACCAGTGGCTTACATGAGTGAAAGTTTATCTGATGATGAATTTAAATATTCTTTTATTAAGAAACATGCTTTCACTCTTGTTAAAGATGTTGAAAAGTTTAGCCACTTCATCTTAGGTAATCATATGTGGGTAAAATTCCCCTTACATGCTGTCAAGTTTTTTCTCTCATAGAATTATCTTTCAGGGAAACTTGCACATTGGCTTGCCAAGATCCAGGAGCATGATTTGAATATCATGACTCCTACCACTATCAAGGGACATGAATTAGCCCTTCACTTAGCTCAGCATGCTTAGAATAGTGAAGAAATGGATGAAGAGGACAGTTCCCTATCAGCGCTCTTTTACATTGATAACCATATCCTCCCTGTGTTTGAACATCCCTGGTACAAAAATTTAATTTACTACTTATAGAACCAAATATTTCCAGACAATTTAGAAACTCATCAGAGGAGAAGGCTCCACCTTGAATACGCAAGATACGTCATTATAGGATACTTCTTGTTTCAAAGGTATGTTGATGGTGTGTGTCATCGTTGTGTAAACAATGAAGACACACATAAATGGTTGCAAGAAACTCATGGCTCTTCAAAGTATGTCATTCAAGTAGGAGGTCATTTTTCTGCTAAAACCACTACCTTCAAGATTATTAGAAAGGATACTATTGGCCTTCAATCTTTCGTGGCTCTTTTTTTTTTTCAAGATCTTGTGAAAAGTGACAAAAAATTGTTGGGAAAGAAGGCCTTTCAACCATGCCATTACAACCTGTCATACCATAATTTCCCTTTTCAAAGTGGGGATTGGATTTTATTGGTCCTATTAATCCTCCATATTCATATAGATAGGTTTTTTATTTTGACAACAACAAACTATTTTACAAAATGGGTTGAAGTTGTCCCACTTAAGCATTCAACAGATGATCAAGCAATTACTTTCCATGAAAATAAGAGTTTTTCCATATTTCGTCTTCCATTGGAAATTATTACAGACAATAGTCCCGCTTTCAATTTTGCTAAGCTGACCCAATTTTTAGCTAAGTTGAGGGTCAAAAATTTCACCTCATCAGCTTATTATCCCCAAGGAAATGGGCAGGTTGAGTCTACCAACAAAAATCTGCTAAGAATCATCAAAAGGCTCATCAAAGATAAACCTCGTCAATGGCACACTCTCCTAACTTACGCCCTTTGGGCAAATCGAGCTACCACCAAGGTAAGCACCGGTTGCACCCTTTTTCAACTTTTCTATGGTCAAAAAGCCCTCTTGCCTACTGAGATGGAACTTTATTCCTTAAGATTGATGCTACAGATCAAAGAATTAAATTATTTTGATATTTCATAAAGGATAAACACACTCCTAGCTTTGCAAGAGCAAAGGATGTTTTCTTTGGATAATATTAAAAGGAGACATCAAACTGTTAAGAGGTATTTCAACAAGAGTATCAGGACTATCAAATTTAGGATCAATGAAAACGTTTTTCTAAGGGATTCAACTCACATTGATAGGGGAAGGCATTCAAAATTTCAAAAATTATGGTTGGGTCCTTTCAAGATCGTTTTTGTCTTAGGTACTAACTCTTACATTCTAAAATATTTATAGTAGTGATTTTTTTCCTACAACACTAACGGTTCTCACTTGAAGCATTACATGGAACCAACTTGAAAATCTCTAATGTTGTTTAGGTTTTTTGTAGATTAGTAGTTTAGCTCTGCTTTCAATTCTCACTATTTTTCATTTCTGCCTTACAATAGTGTGTTTATGCTTTCTGTTTTAAACATTTCCTATTGCTTTTACATTTCTTTCATTTTATTTCTGCTATTTTAAATTTTGCAATTTTATTCTGTTACGATTTTTATTACTTTTTCATATTTTTAATTGATTTTGGTCAAGAATAATGTGTTGGATCAGTTCTGCCACATTGATGCTCCTGCAAGATATTCTTAGTCAATAACAATCAATATTATACAATTGTTACGATATGTCTCCTGAAATCACACTTGACTTTGTTATCTTATTTCACTATTGTCTTATAAGAGATTGGCTATTTCCCACTTCTTCTTTCCATTCTTTGTCCATTTGAGAAATAAAAGAGCAAGTCCATTCATTTTTCCCCTCAAAGTAAAGACAAAAATCCGGTTGAATGATTATGCATACAGGGATAAACCCCTTCATACTTAACATTTGTCATGAGTTATTATAACTTCCCCCATTTTTCATACTTAACTTTCATTTTTCTGCTAAAACCACTACCTTCAAGATTATTAGAAAGGATACTATTGGCCTTCAATCTTTTGTGTCTCTTATGTTTTTTCAATATCTTGTGACAAGTGCCAAAACTTTGTTGGGAAAGAACGCATTTCAGCCATGCCATTACAACCTATCATAACATACTTTCCCTTTTCAAAGTGGGAATTGGATTTTAATGGTCCTATTAATCCTCCATATTCAACTGGACAGGTTTTTATTTTGACAACCACAGTCTATTTTACAAAATGGGTTGAGGATGTCCCACTTAAGTATTCAACAGATGATCAAGTAATTACTTTCCTTGAAAATAACATTTTTTCTAGATTTGCTCTTCCATTGGAAATTATTACAGACAATGGTCCCACTTCCATTTTTGCTAAGTTGACCCAATTTTTAGCTAAGTTGGCGGTCAAAAGTTTCACCTCATCATCTTATTAGCCCCAAGGAAATGGGCAGGCTAAGTCTACGAACAAAAATCTGGTAAGAATCATCAAAAGTCTCATCGAAGATAAACCTCACCAATGGCACACTCTCCTAACTTACACCCTTTCGGCAGATTGAACTACCACCAAGGTAATCACTCATTGCACCCCTTTTCAACTTTCTTATGGTCAATAAGCCTTGAAAAATGTTTTCTTATAACCATACCTAGTTGTTATAACTTCTCCCTGTTGCATAATCATTCTAGGTATATCTTCTTAATCTACTGCTCTTGATCTAGTAAACCCTGAGTTCTATGTTCTAAATCTATTGAAAACAAATTTTCCTGTGGAGTCACTAGTTTGTTGATGATTAAAATCGCAATGAGGATTTATCCCACAAAGTATTGCTAAAGCCTATTAAGTATAAGCTAATGATATATATAATATTAATATGTGGGACCCCCTTGTAGATTGGAGTATTAGATCTGGTTCTTATTTGATGTTTTTTTTACTGTTGTTTGACATTGCTTACAGGTTTGAACATGATTGATGATCAATGTTGGTTCTATTCACGACAAATTGATGATGGATAATGCATGATTGTTCTGTTGCTATAGGCTCTAATGTCGTATTGAAATGGCTTATGATATCCATTGTTACCTTTCCATTTACTCCATGAATTATTACTTGTACCACCTGCAAAAGATACATGTTAGTAACCACAAAGAAGACAAATTGAAAAGGAATAAGAGTAATTGAAAAGAAATAAGACAATGTGAACGAAATCCATAAGAGATGAACTATGTTACTATGCCATACTATGTTGCACTATTCATTTTGAAGTTTAAATGGATTGTTGTTAGTCCTAGCTAATGGGTTAATGGATATACAATTTATTGAGTTATATGGAACTACATGTGATATGTGTTATAGTATGGTTGACAATGGTTAATATGACATAGGGTGGTGCTCTTGTCAATTAGTGGATGTTGGTTTTGATGCACGTTTTAATTGAATGAATTAATGGATTAGTGGGTTGGCGTGTACTAAGAAATTGAATGATTGGAGGATGGAGGTGACGTGCATGTACTACATGTCACTTCATACCCCTTCACTGGTCGTCACCCTAGTTATTGTTCAATTGTGTTCGTTGTGGGTAAGCTATGATTTTCAAGCAGAGGAAGAACTTCTTGGCCAAGCTCGCGCTTTAATGTTTTCGTGGTTACAGGTATTTATTTTCTCCATCCATAAACCGGCTCTGGTTATGAAATAGATATCAGCTTGGTGATGTATGGGTTTGTTCTTTCCTTAAGTCTGGAAACTATGTAAATTTGTGATATTTTCTGGAATGAATGGTTGGTGTGGTTTCATTGCAATAATGTTTGAAGTTAAAGTTTCATTGATCATTCTAAGTTTAGAAGCCATGAAGGCTCTTTGTCATCCTTATTGGTCTTGGTTGAATAGTTTTCATTCAGTCTAGATTGGCTAGTTGTCTCCACGCTTTCTTATAACCATACCTAGTTGTTTGTTGTTATGGGGTTTGTTGGGTTTGAAACACTTTGTGTCACTGCGTATCATTCACTTGGGTATGGGTTTTTTCATGTTACCAATATTTTTGCAAGGGCTTATGATAACCATTATGCCAAAGGGATTTCTTAAAGTTGATTTATATTTATCGATTATGTTTTATGTTAGAATTCTTCAGTTGATCGAGGAAACCATGAGGTTTACACCCTGCATGTTCTAAGTATTGTTACAGGACCAAAATGAATCCTTTGTCCTTTGTTCATAGTCTCTCCTATCATAGGAATTATCACCCTGTCTACAAACTTATTGGTGGTATACCCTCTGTGAGCACCGTTGGTCTCAG
>SNQJ01S0004697.1:133114-150068 GCA_010110895.2 Picea sitchensis | reverse complement strand
GATTTCTTTCATTAATAGAAATTGTGTATTACTATATATCTGTGCTTATGGTTTCATCTATGATACATTTCTATTATATTATTGAATATCTTTGATATCTATGTGCATTTATTTATTATATCTCCACTCTCATTTTGTGCCGAAAATAATCTGGATCAGTGGTATGAGAGCAGGTTGCTCTTGATATTTTTTTAAGTGCATGTCCCCGACGAGGTCCGAGTATAGAAATTTGGGTCTCTATATTGTCTCTCTTGAATACGGTCTCTCTCGCACACCTAAGAAACCCTCCATGGTGGAAGAAAAGAAAAATGATGGAGAAGATGATCCTATAAATCTGTTGCTTGAGAAAGCTCTAACACGACAGAGGGACAAAATGATGGAGAATTTTTCCCACATCCTTCAATGCTTGCTGATAGAAATAGGTATATCTTCATCAAACAACAACCTTGTAAGCACTTCTCCTTTTGAGGTACAAGTTAATTTTTATATTCTCGTATTTTAAGGTCAGATAGATGCGGATTCCCTAGAAAAATGGTTAAATCTGTTAGAAGGTTATTTCTATGTTCATAATTTTTACGATAGGGAAAAGATCACCTTCGCACTCCTTAAAGCTCTCTCACATGTCAAACATTGGTGGGAAACTTACTGGGAGAAAATTTCCACAGAGGAGTTTGGAATATATGGGGCCAAGCTCACTTGGGTGTTTTTTGTGGATGCGGTAAAGGAACAGTAGTATCCTGTCGGAAACTATGAGGACTAGTGCATGAGATGGACCAGACTATGGCAAGAGAGGGGCCAAGCAATTCCAAAGTTCACTAATACCTTCCATACCTTGCGCAGCAAGTTGGGTATCAAAGATTCTGAATGACATTTGGTTCTAAAATACTGTGGGGCTCTACACAGATACATCCAATCTAAAATGGATTTTCTGGATATCTCATCATTCAGTGTTGCTTATTGATATGTTGTTAAAATCAAGAAGAAATTTAAGCACCAAAAGAAATGGGAGTTTGGTTATGAAAATTTGCAAGAACCCAAGTATGAAAAAGATGACCCTAACAAATAGTCTCCCGAAAACCAATCCAAGACACAGGAAAAGAAGGGTCACGGGAAGACAAAGAAGGACACTAGAAACTGGTGTGATTTCCACAAAATCCCCCGAAACAACACCGATGAATTTCGCTCAAAATAGTCATTGGTGGATGAGATCAAAGACAAGGAGATGAACCCTGATTCAGAATTTGATTATGAAAATACTGGTAAATGATATATCATTGACACAAACCCCATCGCTATTGTTGTAACTGCAGCAATTCAACCAGAAGAACCAACAGATCTTGAAGAGGGGGAGTGCCTTTTTCATTCACAAATGTGGGTGAAGGGGACCCCGATGCATTTTATTGTTGATAGCGGAAGCTAGAATAACCTTATCTCAGCAAAGGTCGTCAAAAAGTTGGGATTGTCGACAACACCACAGCTGCAACCATACAACATTGGGTGGCTTCACCAAGGACGATATCTTTGTGTCAGTCAATAGTGTTGATTGTCATATGACATCTAGTCCTTCAAGGATGAGGTATTATATGATGTTTCCCCACTGGATGTCTATGATGTTCTCTTGGACCAGCCATATATGTGGATACGTCATGTTGTTTATGAGTCTCGACCCCGCAGTGTCATTGTTTCTCTAGGGGGTCATCTCTATAGAATACCAGAGGTATTTCCAACTATTTTTCCAACTAAACAATGCCGCAAGGTAGTATCTCATACTGCAAAATTCAGCTTCTTCACAATCTGTTCAAAATGGAAATAGAAGGACACTGCAACCACTATAGCCTCGCACCAAGCACCTTCTATCCAACAGAATAAGGTCGAAAAGGTTG
The DNA here is from genome assembly GCA_010110895.2 of Picea sitchensis. NCBI lineage: Eukaryota > Viridiplantae > Streptophyta > Pinopsida > Pinales > Pinaceae > Picea > Picea sitchensis. Next base: position 148,185 of record SNQJ01S0004697.1, on the reverse strand, counting down.
CAACAAAGCACAAAGATTCCTTCTGCACACCATCCTCTCCTATATCTTGACTTGTTGAACAACCTCAGCCTCAACAGGTTTGTGACAAACTTCCACAAACTGAGCAACGCAATGTCTCTAGCAAGGTAAGCAACTCACCAAGATTCAGATCCAATAAACGTTTTTTCCTCTCCCTCGGCCACTCAACACAATGGATACCATTTCTTCCTAAGGAGGGAGGATTCATCTAGGTGGATATCAGTGGCCACACACCTTTTCCAATTGGCTCAAAATAGTTTTCTGGCAATTTTGGTAATTTACTATTTTTAGCAGTTTTTAACTTCCGAGGCCATTTTGAGGCCCTAAACGACATTTTTGGGAAAATGGTGAGCAATATGGAAGTTCCTTCGATATTTCATCCAAAATGAATCTCCTCGACGATACCTTTCCAATAGGCTATCATGCGCCTAAAATGGAGATCGTATGCAAAAGTTACGACCCTGAGAAGTTGATATGCTAACTTACCCAAACGGAGCCCACATGACTTTTGGCACTTCATCTCTTAGGGTTAGGTTTTTGGATGTCTATGGTTTTTGGCATTCATGTTTATAGTAAAAATGCCTTCAGAGCCTCATTGTAATCATCTTCTTGTGAATGCGAGTAGCTTTCACATCTCTTCTCAGAGATAAGCTACCACCATTCTAGCGAGTCTTTCACTCTGTATTTTTACAGTCTCTGTACATTTCTTTCATTAATAGAAATCATGTATTACTATATAATTGTTTGTATGGTTGCATATCTGATACATTTCTATTATATTATTGAATATCTGCAATATCTCTGTGCATTTCTTTATTATATCTCCGCTCTCATTTCATGCCGAAAATAATCTGGATCATTTGGTGACCAGATGATGGCAATTTCATACCATTGTATATTCATGGATGTGATAGGTCATCTTGTGATGAGACCTCCTATACTTCAACTAACATTCTAAGCACTATTTATTATATTGTGGGTCTCCTTCATTCAAAGATAAGTGTTTCATTGTTTTCTTGGGTGATCCCTAGGAGAAGCATATAGAAGGTTTATATAAGACTTTTATATTTTACCCAACACCAAACCCTCTGGGCCTTTAAGCCCTTCTTCTGATAGAATGAGGGACAACCCCTTCTTGGGTCAATACACCCTAATATCCCAAGAGATAAGGAAATGGAGGGTAATAAATATGGAAAGTGGTAAGTATTGTCTAGAACGATACGATGGATCATTAAGAGATTTCCTAGTGGCAAATCCATCCCCAAGGAAAACCACTTACTAAGGCACAATGTCAAACACCAAGGTGAAGCAAGGAAAAATGCATAATTCCCAAGCACATATCATGGAATCTAGAGAAATCTAAGATACAACATAATGAAATGACTTAAATATTGAAATCATGCTCACCATAATACTAACTTGTATCTCATGGAGCAAGGCCCACTACCTTCTGGAAGCCAGCTGGTGTGGTGGATTCCATCTGCAAAACAATGACCATCTGTGGTGGTGAGTGGTTTTCCATATTTCAAAAGGGTATTTTTGGTCATGTAATCTATCGGAACTCAATATATGAAACCTAAGGGCCTCGAGACACAATCTCCTTAGTTATCCACAAAATGGGGATAACAACTCCTTCAACACAATTGATGTTTTAGGTCTCTCGGGGGGTCTTCTTACCGGATGGAGCCCTAATTTTTCAGGCTCTCTCCTCCTCTATCGTATGCTCTACAATTTTAATCAATTTAAAACATAAGAATAGTGATTTATCCTTCTTAGTGGTTAATATTTATGGTCCCTACTCTGATAGAACCTCCTTTTGTGAGGAATTGGTTTCTACATGAGTTTTTCATGACCCCCCTTTGGGTGTAGGGAGGGATTTGAATTTTACCCTCTCATTTTGGGAGGTTTGGGGAGTGCACCCTAGGGCATACAAGTAAAGAAATTTTTTCCTATAATTTTTAGGAAAGGCCAAATTGGTGGATATTGAACATGTGAAGCTCTCCCCCACTTGGATAAATTTAAAAACTGGTGACAAGGAGGTTGCAAAAACATTGGATCTCTTTTTAGTCTCCAAAGCCCTCCTGAATCTTGGATCAACTTTTAGATCAAGGGTAGAGGTGGGAGGTATTTTAGATCATTGCCCTAACTCCTTATATTGGTATTCAGGATTTGAGTCCCCTCCATCCCCTCTTAAATTCTAACAGTCTTATATGGAAGACGAAGAATTCAATAATCTTATTCTCTCCTCTTGGGTAAATCTTTCCCCTATGAACCCTGTACCTCTCATGACATAGTTTGTTGAAAATATTAATACTTTGAAAAGTGCCATAAAAAATGGCTTCCTCTTTGGAAGTTCAAGAGGCTTCATTTCATTCAAGACACTAAATAAAGCCTTGTCGAGGCCCTTAGAAATCTATAGGAGATCCTCGTTTCCAATGCAAAGTTAATAGAATTAGGATAATTGGAGGACAAATGAGCCAAGTTGCTCAAGACAAAAGAACAGTAATTATGCATTAAGAGCAGCTCTTTAGATAAAATAAGGAGATAATAATGCCAAGTATTTTCATCATTTCACAAACTATTGCAGAAACCTCAACACAATATGGGAAATCAAGGATGGAGAAGAAAATGTGGCAGTATCCTTTGAGGACAAGGAAAAACTTGGAGTAAACATATTTAGTAATCATTTTTCATCCCCCCTAGACAACCCATCCAAGAAATAATGGAGGTAATCGGAAAATTCCCTACTGTGTTTTTTGAAGAAATTAATTTATCCCTCGAGGAAGAGGTTACAGAACCATAACTAAGGGAAACATTTTTTCCATAAAAAATGAAAAAATCCCAAGCCCAAATGGTGCCACTATGGAATTTTTTAAGGCATTCTATGACTACTTGAAGAAAAATATTTTACTAGTGGTAACAGAATCACAAAAGGAAGGAATAATTCACAGACCTCTCAATCCCACCTTCCTCTGCCTTATCCCAAAAATTAATCCCCTTCCTCCTTTGAGGATTATAAACCGATTGCATGCCGCAATGTTATCTACAAATTAATCTCTAATATTATCTCTAGAATACTAAGGCCGATGCTAAGTGCTTTCATAGGGGAAGAATAATTTGCATTCCTACACAATAGATATATTCATGATGTGTTTTCCATCACTCAATGATCCATATGGATTTCGGTGGCCTCCCACCTGTTCCAACTGGCTCATTTTGGAAGTTTTCCAGTTTGGAATTTTTTTCCTAGTTTTTGTGTCCCTGACTTCGGGGGTTGTTTTGAGGCCCTAAACAACATTTTTAGGGCTTGCCATAGTCAAATAGTAGGCATAGCTAGATCCTGATGGAAATATATGTATTCCTCAGATAGACCTTTCCAACGGGCTATCATGTGCCTAAAACAAAGATCATATGAAAAGGTTAAGACCACAAGAAGTTGATGTACTAAGTTACCCAAACGGGGCCCACATAGCTTTTGGCGCTTCATCTCCTAGGGTTAGGTTTTTGGATGTATAGAGTTTTTGAAATTATTTTTTATTGTAAAAAGGGCCTTCAGATCCTCATTTTAATTATCTTCTTGCAAATGAGCACAGTCATCACATCTCTTCTCAGAGATAAGCCGCCACCATTCTAGCAAGCTTGTTTTCCGCTGCATTTTATAGTTTCAGCTTATTTCCTTATTGAATAGAAACCAATTTTACTGTATATATGTTATTATGTGTTAAGCGTCTTTTGATAAAAATCTATATTCATTTCATTTTTCTCATAAAATATGGATTAGTGGTATCAGATCGGTTTGCTCCTTGTCGTTCTTCATGCATGTCCCCAACGAGGTTAGGGTACAAAGAATTGGGTCTCAAGCTTGTTTCTCTTGAGGATGACAATTCTCGCATGCCCAAGAGACCTCTCATGGTAGGAGAAAATAAATATGATGGGATATGATATCCCTTCAAAATGTTTCTCTAGGAATCCCTCACGCAACAAAGGAACGAGATGATGGATAGGTTTGCGAAAATCCTTCAATGGCTACCAACAAGCGACACATCTTCCTCAAACGGAGGCGTCGCCCCCTTCAAGGTAAAAATCAAATTTGATATTCCTATATTTGAAATCAGATAGACGTCTATGTTGTAGACAAATGGTTGAAACTGCTAGAAGGGTATTTTTTTTCCATAACTTTTTGAATAGAGAAAATATTACTTTTGCGCTCCTCAAAGTCATTCCCCATGTCAAATATTGGTAGGAAAATTTATGTGAGCAAAAGGAAACACAGAAACCCTCATTATTTATAGTCACAGTCACTTAGGAGTCCTTCAGGGATGTTATTAAGGAACAATACTACTCTTTTGGAAGTTATGATGACATATACACAAGATGGACCACACTGTGGTAGGAAAAAGACCAAGCAGTGACCAAGTTCATGAACATATTCCATACCTTGTGCACCAAGATGGGTATCAAATATTATGAGTGATATATGGTGCTCAATTATTGTGGTGGTCTACATATATACATCCAATCCGAAATGGAGTTTCTTTACATCTTATCCTTGGGCATGGCCTACCTATATGCCGTGAAAATCGAGCAGAAGCTCAAAAAAAAGATGCACCAATTTGGGCCTCGAAACCCCTCACAGCAAAAGCTAGGAAAGGGCATCCCCAACCCATAGAAAAAAGTACATAGAAAAGATGGACTACCTCAGGAAAACTAGTCCAAGACGCAAGCAAAGAAGGACACCGAAAAGACAAAGAAAGATAATGGGAAGTGGTGCGACTTCCATAAGATCCCATGTCGTAACACTATTGATTGCCGGTCAAAGAAGTCTTTGGTGGCTGAGGTGAAATCCTTTGAATTAGATGCAGGTTCTGACTCTGAGTCAAAAATAGAAACAGGGAGATGCATCATTGAAGTTGAATCAAATGCTACCGTTCCTACTACCAAGCTCCATCCTAGTGAACCAGACGAGCTAGAGGAAGGAAAGATCCTTTTTCATTCATAGATGTGAGTGAAGGTACCTCATTGTACTTCATCATTGATAGAGGTAGAAAGAAGAACCACATATTAACAGATTTTGTCAAGAGACTCACTCTGTCGACAATGTCGCACCCACAACCCTACACCATTGGATGGCTCTGCCAACAAAGTGATATCTGTGTTAGCCAACAATGTTTCCTATCATACGACATCAAGCCCTTCAAAGACAGGGTATTGTGTGATGTTTCCCCTCTAGAATTTTGTAATGTTATTTTGGGCCAACCATATTTATGGAAACACCATGTTGTATATGAGTCTAGGCCTTGTAGTGTTATTATTACTTTGAACAAGAAATTGTACAAGATACTCAAGGCAGTGCCAACTAGTGTTATTTCCTTGATATCTACCAAGCAATGTAGGAAGGTCATCTCTTATACGGGGAATTTTTTCTTCTTAATGATTCACTCTCATAATGAGTGAAAGATCACAGCCACATCCAAGGTCTCCATGTCTGACCTCTCCACATAGCAGAAGCAAGTGGATAAGGTCTTGGAAGAATACTCAAATATCTTCTCCTCAACTACTGAGGTACCTCTATGTTGTCAGGTCAAGCACCCCCTCGATCTGACCCCCGACCCATTGCTTCCCAATGGGTTAGTCTACCACCACTCTATGTTAGATAATGAGGAGGTCAAGTGGTAAATCCAAGAACTAATCTATAAGGGGCACATCCATCCCATCTCATCACCTTGCGGGAGCCCAATCGTGTTGGTACAAAAGAAGGATGGAACTTGGCAACTCTGCATTGAGTACCACAACCGGAATAAAATCACAGTCAGAAACCTGTACCTGATTCCCCGAATCGACAACCTCCTTGATCAGCTCATGGGGGCCAAATACTTTAGTAAGATTGATCTGAATTCTATCTATCACCAAGTCCTGATAGAATAGACAGATGTATGGAAGACCGCCTTCAAGTCAAAGGAAGCTATTTCTAAATTGTTTGCCATGCCCTTTGGTTTGAAAAATGATTGAGCCACTTTCATGAGGATGATGGACAATATCCTACGACCATTCACCAATACTTTTTAAGTGGTGTTCTAGATGACATTCTCATTTACAACAAGACTTGGGAAAAACACTTGCAACATATTCAGCAGGTTCTACACACCCTATGGAAACACAAGTTATACACCAACTTGGAAAAATTCTCCTTCGGCATGGATAGGGTTCATTACCTGGGTTACATCATTGATTAGCATGGCATACATGTGGATCTAGCCAAGATCCAAGTCATCCATGATTGGAAAGCCTCAACCTCACTCGCTAATCTTCGAAGCTTCTTGGGACTTGCTAATTTTTACCATAGGTTCATGTTGGGATTCTCTCGTATTGCATGGGCCCTCAAACAAGTAACCTAGGGTGGTGGTAAGGAGAAATTTGTGTGGGGTCGGTCCCAACAATAAGAATTTGATGATTTGAAGCAGTGCTTGTTCTCAACCCTAGTACTTTCACTACCAGACCTACAACATCCCTTTGAGATCAAGACAGATGCTTCCGAGTATGTTGTGGGTGTTGTTCTCACTCGACACAACCACCCTATGGCATGTCATAGTGAGACACTGTCATATGATGTTTGTAAGTACACTACTTAAGAAAAATAAATGTACTCCATTATGCAAGCCTGCTGCCAGTGGAGACATTACATTCTTGGGAAGGAGAGATTCATCCAAACTGATCATAAGACACTATTGTTCATGAACACACAAGGAAAATTGAAGAATGACCACCATCATAAGTGGTCCACATACTTTCATCAATTCCACCTCAACATCAAGTATAAAATATGAAGCACCAACCACATCGTTTACTGCCTCAGCAGACTGCCAATCGCAACACTCACCACAATGCTAGAATCTTGCATCCATGAGACATTTGGATGGCCCCAAATCTATGATATATACCTAGACTTCACCACAACCTACCAAATGTTGGGCACAAACACAGTTTTCACTAATTTACATCTTTAGGATGGGTTGTTGTATCACCTGGGCCATATTTGTATTCCATCAATAGAGCGAGCGAAGATGATCTGGGAATCCCACTACAGTCAAGTGGAAGCACACTTTGGCATCAAAATTATAGTGTAAATGTTTCATAAACATTTCTACTGGTTGAAAATTCGACAGGAGGTCACCAAGTATATCAGATTCTACACTGCCTGCACCATTGTTAAACTGACCACTAAGAAACAGGGCATGTACACCCCTCTTCCTACTCTTTACGGACCATGGCAATCCATCTCAATGGACTACACGTCAGGCCTCCCATCCACCAAGTGGGGAAATGACTATTTTTTTGTGCTTGTTGATCGGTTTTCTCAGATGGCAATTTTGGTCTCCTACAAGAAGAGAATCACAGTAGAGGCTACTACCAAGATCTTCTTTGAATGAGTCTCGGTACATTTTGGAATTCGAAAAACCATTGTCTTATATCAGGACAGTCAATTTCTTATCACATTCTGATCGAGCCTCTCGTCACTACTAGACACCAAGCTCACCAAATCCATGGCCTTCCACCCCCAGACAGATGGCCAAACCGAGGTCGTAAATCGAATGATCATGCATATCCTACACATGCTTAATTCTAAGAACCCTCACACATGGGATGAGAAACTTACCTATATGAAACATAGCTACAATCAATCCCTACATAGCTCAACCGAGCACAACCCCTTTCAAGTGGGGTTGGTATTCCAACCATTGGGTCCCATAGATGTTGCACTACCCCTTGCGGTCACCTCGGTCGACTCAACTCCTGCTCCAACTGAAGCTGACAAATCCATCTGGTTCATTGACTAGATCCAACACATTTTCCAATAGGTTCATCATATCTTACAAAACTCCAATGACAAGTACAAGCAGCGCCATGATCAACTCCAAGTGCCACATAAGTTTTAGGTGGGTGACAAAGTTTGGTTGCACTTGCAGAAAGAATGCCTTACAAGACCTCGTTAGAATATTCGTCTACTCTATTATTGGTTGTACACCATCACCAAGGATGTGGGTGATAATCCTTTTGTGCTCAACATTTCTCCTTTCCTTGGCCTACACCCAGTGTTCAACATGGATCTCCTTCAATGATATTTCCCACCATTATTGGACGCCTCAGAGGTAGAATAGTAGCTGACACCAGTAGATCTCAACCTTTAATGCATACAAAAAGAATCCAATGATCAAATTGTGGACAAACAGGTTAAGGGCACTCGCCAACAAAGGATCCATCTTCATCGAGTTGTCAAAGAAGGGAAACTCTTGCACTAAGGCAAATGGCTCATTTGGGGCCAAATTCAACAGAAATTTCCTCATCTTATAGGGGAACTCAAAAAAATGGATATAATTGCCTCATAAGGGGTGAGTATTGATCCAGATTGATTTGAGTTGCCTCCCACCTATTCCAACTAGCTCATTTTGGTAGTTTTCTAGTTTGGTATTTTTTTCCTAGTTTTCGGGTCCCTAACTTCTGGGGTCGTTTTGAGGCCCTAAAAAGTGTTTTTAGGGCTCACCACAATTAGACCATTGAAAGAGTCAGAGTCTGGAAAAAACATGTGTAGTCCTTAGATAGAAATTTCCAACGGGCTATCGTGCGCCTAAAATGAATATCATATGCAAACGTTACGACCCTAGGAAGTTGATCTACAAACTTACCCAAATAGATCCCACATGAGTTTTGGCACTTCATCTCCTAAGGTTAGGTTTTTTTATGTATAGGGTTTTTGAAATTATTGTTTCTTTTAAAAAGGGCCTTCAGATCCTCATTGTAATGATCTTCTTTTGATTGAGAGAAACTGTCACATCTCTTCTCAAAGATTAGTCACTAGCATTCTAGCTAGCTTGTTTTCCGTTGCATTTTATAGTTTCAGCCTTTTTCTTTATTGAGTAGAAACCAATTTTACTGTATATTTGTTATTATGTGTTAATCATATTTTGATAATAATCAGTATTCATTTCATTCTTCTCATAAAATCCCTATCACTCAATAATTTCTCCACTCTGTCAAAAAATGAAATCTTATGGAAGTGGTCCTGAAATTGGACCTTTTCAAATCCTATAATCGAGTAAATTGGAACTTTCTACATCTAACCCTCCTCCAAATGGGCACATGCTTAAAAGAAATTAATTGAATTATGGGTTGCATTCAAAGAACTTCCTTTTCTATCTTTATCAATAGAGCCACATCTTGTTTTTTCAAATTTTCCATAGGTATCTGTGAGGGCTTCCCCCTTTCTCCCTTTTTGTTCCTAATTGTTGCAAAAGAACTAAGCAAACTCATAAAGGAGGCCCGATCCAATGGCCTCCTCAGAGGAATTACAGTCTCAGAATCCAAATCAATAACACATTTGTTATTCGTAGATGACATATTGTGCAACTTATTTGGATTCCTTTAAAAATATTTTAAACCTCTTTTGCAGCACCACAGGAATAAAAGTAAATATGGAAAAATCCTGTCTAATTATTAATCATTGTGCTGAAGAAGAAGAGTCCTCCATCGCCAGAAACTTTCTTGCCTAAATAAACCTCTCTCTAAAGGACTCAAGTACCTGGGATTCAACTTAAAACCAAAAAATTATAGGAAATAAGACTGGATTTGGCTAAGCAGAAACGTTGAGGCCTGAATAGCCATATGGGTCAATAGAGTCATTTCCAAAGGCAGAAGGCTAGTGTTAATTAAATCAGTATTAGAAAGAATTTATGTATATTCAAACTCTATAGATGTAATTCCTAAAGGATTTTTAGATCATATTCACCATATAAGATTTCGCTTTTTATGGGAGGGACAAAAATCTCCTGGAGGCACTCATCTGGCCAATTGGAAATCAATCGTTGCACCCAAAGATATGGGTGGATGGTGTTTAAAGAAAATATGTGTTTTTTCTCGAGCCCTAGTAGGAAGAAACTTATGGAGACTAAACCTAGGAAACTCTCTATGCGTAATATTTATGAACTCCAAATATTTTCCCAACTTATCTATTTTGGAATGGTTTCGAGAGCCTATGAAATCTACCAAAGGCTCAATTATTTGGAAATCTCTTATGGAATCCTTCCCCCTAGTTGGTAATTAGATAGTATGGCATATTGGAAACAGATAAAAGTTAATAATTGGAGAAGTCCCATGGTTGGGAGCTGAAAACAACTACAAACTCTCTCCTCTCCAACTCCTTTTTCTCAAGAATAAAAACCTTCGGTTCCTAAGCTATCTAAACATTGGATTTCCCCATAATTGAGGGATACAGGGTTGGAAGAGCGCAGATGGAACTCCTTTATCTCCCTCTTATGTGAAAATTTCATATCCCTTGATAAAGACTCTGAAGTCTCTCTATGTTGGTAAAAAACTGAAGGACTCCTACTCGGTCAAATTGGGATACAAATCCTAGCTAGAAGATAACTTTGTGATTCACCCGAAATGGTGGTGGAAGACCCTTTCAAAATGCACAATTCCTCCTAGATGTAAATTAATGCTATGGATTATACTAAAAAACAAATATTTGACTTGGGATAATTGTATTTGACAAAGATGATGTGGTCCCAACAGATGTCTTCTATGCAAAGAAAATCAAGAAACTATTACTCATCTTTTTATCTCTTGTCCCTATGCAAGGAAGGTTGTGCAGTTAATAAAAGAACAACGAAAAGCTAAGGATAATTGGAACCAGGGATCCATAGAAGACGATTTCATATATTATATCCAAGATATATCAATATACGTGTATGCATGTCTCCCCGGCATCATGATCTCAAAGATCTGGTGGGCCAAAAATAATGTTGTTTTTAAAGACAGGTTTGTGCTTCTAGAGGTCTCTATGGAAATCTTGCTTAGTTCGGAAGAAGAGTTCAAGGAAGAAATAAGGGAAACTAAATCCTGGATAGTGATCCCACCTCCCATTGATTATACCATCCTATGGGGCTTCTTCGACGGATCCGGTCAAGGACACCCTCCATCCTACGGAGTGGGGTGGTTCTTTTCATCAATCAGATCCATTATATTCACATTAGATATGTTCTAGGGGAGGAACAAATAACAGAGAGGAACTTATAGTGCTATGGACCCTCCTAGAAACTGCAAAACAAAAAAACTTGTCAAAGCTACAAGTTTTAGCGATTCCAAGTTGGTGATAGATTGGGAAATGGGTATCAATAATATTCAAAACCCCGGGTTAGCCACTTTTATAAGAGACATCAAGCTCACTTTCATAGACTTTGAATGTCTTTCCTTCAAGCACATTCTGAGGGAACCTAATTCACAAGAATATGAACTCTCAAATGAACCACTACAACTACAGAAAGGAGCCTTCGATTTTGATGAGTTCTTTGAAGGAACAGAAACTGAAGAAAAAGAATTTCGTCTATGAAGAAGTTTTTCTTTTTGTAAAGTTGTAGATGTTTTTGGACAGTTTGAACAACTTGTAGAATTTTTATGAAAAAATCCTTTATAGGCCTTTTTTGAAGTAGAAATATGTATAGGAAGTATAGATATTGAAGAAAGCCTATAGAGGCTTGTCATGAAAGACTACAACATGTATATTCTCCTATGAATATAATTTTTTTTTTCTTATGGAAAAAAAAAACATAAGACACTAGGTTTATAAAATAACATAATGACTGTATCGAATCAAATTAAATAATAATAATAATACCAAATTATTAATACAATACATTACAACAATATTAAAGTAGAATTATTATTCACTATAATTACTTGACTTACTATATCATCACCTATTCATAAATACAACGTGAAACCATAATTAGGTGATCAAAATTAAAATTTTGCGATCACATGTCTGCCTATTTTTAATCAAGTGATTGTGGAGAGTAAATTTTCAACATCCAGCTAGAGGAAAATTGCCAAGCCATAAAACTTATGGGTTAGATAATTACCTATTCATCATTTTCTTCTTATAGGGATATCCTATGAACCAACTCATCTATCTATATATATATGTATCCACGTGGTAATTTTCCATTCCTTTATGGCTTTCTCTTCATAAGATGAATGATTATTTAATATATATTAAATAAAAAATATGTTTTTGAGGAGAAAACCATAAGAGAATGTGAGAGAAATGCAATTCCTAGAATGACATATGAAACAAATAGAGCGAGCAAAGTGTGTTTGATGTGCATGTGAAAATAAATAGAAAAGAAACGAGTGTGTTTCTATGTTTGATAAGCTTGTCCAACACAAAATTCAAATAAAAGAGAAATGACTTTCAAGTATTTTTAATGAATTGATTGATTAGTATTAATAAATTAAAATGTCTTTTAAATGTTTTTTTTAAGTAAGATTATTGGAAATTGCAAATGTCAAATAAATAATATTTAAACAAGATTATATCTAAATTATAATAGAATATTAAATATATTAGTTAAAATAACATTGAAACTTGGTATAACTTACAACCTTCTAGGATTTACATAATGTAAGGAAAATCTATTTTATTTTGGGTCAACCAAAGCATATTTTCAACTTTTGATTAGTAGCATTTTGAATTCATTTGTTAAAATTGATCAAATATTAGTTTATGTAAAAATTCCTCAAATCCTCGTGAAACATGCCTTAGGAAGAGAGTTATATCATACTTGACTTTTGTTGCAGGTATCATTCTGGTCCACTATTTGTTAAAATTTACCTCTACTCACTCCATAACTTTCTCTTGTATTTTGTAATTTATTTTGGCGATCATATTCTCTTTTGACCTCACACATTAGGGGGCATATATTACATCATCTCTCTAATTCTCTTTACACCCCATATACTTAAGATGCATCCATTTTCATTGATCCCTAATCCACTAGTAGTTATAGACTAAAATTACTCTTGAATCTCTTAAAAAAAACACCTTTTGGAAATACATATACTACTTTTCATCTAGCAACAAGTGTAAATACACTAGTTTCCCAGTGACAAGAAGCCTATGCCTTCAAATTGCACCAAAAAATATAAATGCGTGCAACATATTCCTTTTTGGTAGGAGTTTACAAGTTTTCTAGGTTATTAACCTCCTATTTCCCATACATAACTAGAACAAATATCAGTTCTTAGTAGAAATAGATCCTTAAGGTGAAGGATATATGAGGCACATTTATGTTACTAAAACAATGTTTGAATATGGAATCAATCTATTCTCGAGCATTTAAGGCCATTTCCCTTCTTGGAAACCCTTGTTTTCAATATAATTTTCAATCCTATCTTGTTTTAATAAAGAGACTTCTTCTCTTTCTCATACTTTTCTTGAGTCATGATCATAGAGGAGAGGCTACCTTGAGTGAATTAGGAGGATGAACCTACATGGTGGTTCTAGGCAATGTTGACAGTGAAGGATCATGTGAATTCATTCCATGTATTTGTGTTCAATTAATTAATAAAGACATCTAATATTTCCATTTAATTATATGTATTTACTTAATTTCATCATGTTTAATTGATCCAGGGGATCAAAAAATGCTCAAAAATCAGAGTGTTTGAAATTGCTCGAAAATGGTTTCATTACGTAGAACTCATCCTCACGATCCCAACACAACTTGAACGGGCTCAAACAGAGTGTGTATAGAAAATATATGTCATTTTGTCCATTTTCCTAAACAAGCAAAATTTGCCAACTATGCAGTCTGTATAGTCCGTACAGGATGATGTGGTAGATGACTATACAATTTGTATGATAGTACAACTGACGTGGCAGGGTGATGTGGAATGCTAAAGTGATAGGGTGACATGGTAGGGTGACTTGACAGGTGGTGACATGGACCAATCATTCGTTGACATGTGGCAGGTTTTGGTGCCCAATAATAGGGTGCCATGTGTCCCATTCAGGGGCCTCCACGTGGCACCCCCATGTTGTTGTATAAAATTTTGGTTTGGTTCCATAGGATTCAAACCCGTGACCTCTAGGAAAGGGAAATGTTTTCGCATAGGTTGGGAAAACTAATATTTAAACTTGAACTATGGTTTCGTCTGGGAGGAAAAAGGGTCGATGCTAAGCCCCAACACGTGGTCGCACACACCAACACTTAGAAATATGGCTAGGAGTGCAGAGTTATAGAGGGGCTAGTTGATGGGTGAAGGCGGTTAGCCCAGCACATAGCCACATGGCCCATGCGACTGAGACCTCCGGATATAAATCGTCAATTTTGCTAATTGTGCGCCAAATCTACCAACACACCTAAAATGGAAGGAGAGATAGGTTTTGGAGCACTTTCCAATTTTTTCAAACTCTGTGTATGTTTTGGAGAGAAGAGACAACAAGTATTGGGGAAAAACTTCCAGGAAGGGTATTTTCTTCAATTTTTGGACAAACCTGGTGTAGAAAGAGCCCAAACGGGGGTTTTTGGAAATTTTGGAGCCACTGGAGCCATCTGTTTTTCATTTAGAGCATTCTAAAGGATTATTTTAATATTTTTGAGCATATAATGAAAATGATCAATTGGAATCTAGAACAAGAGATGTATCCCAAGAGAGGGGTGAACTCCTTTATCAATTTTTTGTTTTATGTGATTACTTTTGATGGTTGTTTATAACTATTGTTTTTGTTCATTTTAAGTAAAAACTCAATAACTTTTATGTGTTTTCAACTTGATCCAATTGCCCAAGACACATACATTTTCGACTTGTAATATTTATACACAAACCTTTATTATTTTCAAATCAATTTGGTATCAAAGAAAAGGTTTTCAAAAGTTTGATTTGTTTGCAAGTGTTTTGTTTTATGATGCTTACAAGGTTGAATCTCATAAGAGGGGAAGGACAACTTGTGAAGCCAAGTTATCAACTTTTAAGAATGAGAAAAATTTAATCACCTCAATTTTCAAGGAGAAATTCACCAAGTATGGCTCATGAGGAGTGTCATGAATTCCTACTTCAGAAGAGGAAACTTTCAAAAAATCCTTTTATGATATGACAAAAAAGGTGAAAGTTTTATTTGAAGAATGGAATGCATTCTTCCAAGTGTCAGGCGAAATATATGTCGTTATAATAACGTTGTAGTACTTGCCCAACCATTTAATTGTCAACCCGGGGTACGT
>SNQJ01S0004697.1:85255-98958 GCA_010110895.2 Picea sitchensis | reverse complement strand
TTTGGATACCCAGAGAAGGGTGGAATAAGAGTAGCATGTAATGTCGACTTCTTTGAATACCTAATGCGGCTTCTCAACAGTGGTAATCCTGCCTTCTGTGGTTACGTGGATATAACCGATCTGCTACATCAGTTTTCGGGCTCCTCAGGCTTCTCAGAGTCATCCTCTGGTGATTGCAACTAGCCAGGGCAGCGGCATGCCAGATAAATATGATCAGAGATAGAATTTTTAGTGTAATGTAGACTTCAATATTTATCTTTGGAGAAGACGTTCATGAGTTTTAAAGACGTTCGGTTCCTAAGATTGTAACTGTAAATAGAACGGATTTCCGTTTACATTCTGTCAATTTGGCAGCTTTGTTTTGGGATAAAGAAAGCCAGTAGGGTAGAGTCAATTAGTACTGAATTGCTATGAATGTTTGTCGGCTCCAGAAGTTTAGGTTTGCATTGGTATTTCTGTTAAAGAAGGCGTTTTGATTTCAAGAAATTTCGACCATAAATGGTATACTTTTATATTATTAGTATTAAATTTTATAAATTTTCATTTAACTTATGTTTTAACACATAACCTGTAACAACCCTATTAAGTATAAACTAATTCGGAAGGTGGTTATTCAGGGAAAAAAATCTAAATCAACGTGGTAATTCAAACATACAAGGAACACTTATATGTAGTCTTATGGACTTGTATGTAGTTTTATGTTTGGAAGCTGACCAACTTTGAGTTCAAATGCCTGTTTTAGTACAATAATGTTAATAAAGGGGAAATGATGTATAATGGGTAATTTTCAATTGGAAGAATGAAATATTGGATTTAAGATGATAATTTAAGTTTAGTGAGGTGTTTGTTTAGTTGGTTAATATAAAATTTTTTTTACAAATACTATTAATATTTAACTCTAATTTTTTTATTGGTTTAGAAAAGGAAAGACTCAAAGCTTTTATAACAATTTACTTATAATGAATTGAATAAGTCATTTTATAAAAATAAAATTCAGATAGAAAAGATAACATTCAATCTCACAACCACACAAACTAAACTCAATTTACTAGATTTTTTTCATTTTAAATCATTAAAAATATTATTTCTAAAGTCTACATTTTTCTTCTTAATTAAATCTACAAGATAAGAAATTATACTTTTAACATTTAACCTAAATAAATCTTTTAAAACATAAATTTAAATAAAAATAATTTTCCAAAAAAAACTTCACAATTTTTATCAAAACATAATCGATATTATATTTTAACTTTCAATTAAATCAAATAAAAATAAATAAATGAAATATAATAATGGATACCTAAAATAAAATATAAAACAACAAAGAATCCATAAAATCCTCTTCCATGTAAGAGTCTCAGAGTTAGTCTGTATCAACAAAACAATTAAAAATGCTAAATAAAGTGTTACATATCATCCACAAATTATATTTTCAATCACCGTGTACGGGGTATAAACATGCGACGTCGATCGAAATTACAGCGATACTGAGCACGTCGGTCGGTCGTCATGCAAAATTGTGGCTCAGAGCTCTCCACATTGCATTGTATCCTTCACTTTCTCTCCTTTTCTATCGGTATCAACTTTTGAGCTCGTGTTCTTAGAGAACAGCGTCATCCACAGTCCATTGCATCGTTAAACGGATTAGGATGATGTGTCAGAATGAAACAAAAAAGTTAATTGTCCATATGGATCCATATTTAGCAGGAAATGCTGAAATTGTAAATTTCATTTCTCCAGTTTGGATTGGTCGATATAAATGTTAAAATTTCATTTTTAATTTATCATTAAAATTTAATAACAAAATATAATAATAAATTGATGTACAATTAATTTGGTTTAGTTTAATGGTGGGGGGTGTTATCACATAGGGTTGTTAAGGGCCATAGGTGTGTGTCGAACCTGAGTCTGTAGTCTTGCCTCGTCTCTATCCTTTTCACAGACTAAATCTTAACTTTTTCCCCCTTATCTTGGCCCCAAGTCCATTTCTTTTCTCCAAGGGCGAGCACTCACATACTGTGTTTCAGTGACTGGTCTGTCTATTTTCACGCCACAGCCAGTTTTCCAAACCCTTGAACGTGCAAGCTGCAACCATGAACACAAAGCGCAGCTTTCTTAGCAGTCTGTTTCGGGATTGAAGCATAAGCAAAACGTTGTTTTAATCTTTCAACGACGAAGATTCCCAAAACAGTCGAGATCAACGGCTCACAGGCATTCGGGAGTGTCAACTTGCGCAAAGTATAGCACCAGAGAGAAGGGCCCCAAAGTGAGTATGAACCATTGATCTTAAAGTGGTCAGGTGGCAGTCGATCCAAGCCTTCGGGTAAATGAGCTTCAGGGGATTTGAAATGAGAAATGCTTAGAAGTCCCGAAGACCCGAAGTTGCCAAAGCGTTGAATTTGCCGAAGCTGCAAAAGTGGCCGAAGGCCCTAAGTCTCGAAGGCCTAAAATAGATCTGAGTCGTTGATCAGAAAGAGCCACACGTCATCAGATCTGTCACTCAGGNTATTTTGGGAGTTTTAAAATGAGAAACATTGCAAAGTCCCGAAGGGCCGAAGCCCGAAGCGCCTGAAGAGAATATAAGTCATCGATTAGTAGGATCCACACATCGCCAGATCCTTCACTCTGGATAAAAGCAGTAGAAGACAAATGGAGTTTGAGAATTGAAATCGTCGAAGGCTGATCCACGAAGCAAATCTTGGTCGTTGTTTTGAAGGGGAAGATTTGATCCGTTAATCTAAAAGGCACCAGAGCTGAGCCATTGATTAGAGGGCCTAATCTTAAATCGCAAGATCAATGGTCATGCCAAATTGCGGGGTTAGAATGTGTGCATGTTTTAAAATCTCAAGGGCGGGCTGCAATCAAAACCATGGTTTTTAGAAAGGGAGGCGTGGCTGTTCATGGTGAATTGCGGGGGAAAAAGCGGTTTTCTTTCAAACCACCCTTGGTAGTGTCCACAATCGTGCGATTGCGTAGTGTCGTGGCCCTAGGTCATATTGAAGATGGAGCAATGGAAAGGAGTTGCACCAAAGGCTGAAAGCACCCGTATTTAGTCACAGAAAAAGAGTTGATTGGCCTCGAGGCATCGGGATTGACTCGAAGAAGTCGTGGGCACTACCTGAAACATTCATGGGTGTCAGGCATCATCCTGATCTCAGTGAAGGTAGTTAATGGAAATGGGGGCAGTGGTTGAGACCTCATCTCACCCCATAAATGGAACGTGTGGAGAGAAGGGTCGTGGGGGCTGAATGTCAGTCCAAAGCTCCCTGGTGGACGGATTTTCTCGCAGAGCCCGCACTGAGCCAAACTCGCGTCTGATGTAAGAAGGCCTGCACAGTCTGACAGAGAATGCGTCGACTGAAAACTTTGAATGCAATGGTCCAATCACACTCCTGGTGGTTGCAACAATTATGAGTATAAGTAGTTAGTTATGATATTTTTTTTAAAGTTGAATGGTTGAGCTAGGCTCCCTGCTATTGTAATATTTTGATGAAGAACACTGGTTCTTTGGTTATGTCTTGATTTGAGACTTCTTGATTAATCTAAGCCATGTTTATTACTCCATCTTATTTTCTTATGATACTAAGAGAGTTCATGATTGGCTGATTCGCATGATTGTTGTGACTGTATTATGATGAATGTTTGATTATAATGCTGTTATGATTTTTTTCAGTTTCCTTGAAATTTGAATCCAAGAGGATATGGTGTTTAAGTTTTTCTTCCTTAGGCTGTTGGAAGGCTTGATGTTCACAGTAGACCTCTACACTTTTCTCACCAAAGTCTTCCTCTTACTCACCTTTACTGCAACTCACTGACTCAAGTTGATCCAAGACCTCAATTGCTTGTGCATACCAGTGCAGATTTCTGAGTTAGAATGTTATTTTCATTGATTCTTCTCCATTTGGCCTCTTAAAACTTATTTACATTTACTGTATAAACTGATGGGTACTGGGCTTACCTTCTATGCAATATGAGGGTGACTTCTAGCGCTAACATTTTTGGCATCGTTATCAGGGAATGAATTGAAGACGTTTCACTGGGATAGAACGACAAAGAAAATATGATTCTGAAGGTGCATCATATATTAGTACTATTGAATATTGCAGCTTGCACTTGGCAACTCCACTGTTTCAGTTGTGGCTCCAAAGGGCAAATACATGTCTACTCCACAGCTTCCTCTAGCTACACCTGAAGCTGACCTAGAGAGGATTATTAAGAAAGGAAATCTTTCTCAAGAAGGATTTTTGCAGTTATCCTAGATTGAAAATCTCCCTGGGAAGAACGACATTACAGAGAGTCAATTTTAGATGGTGAACTAAATATGGACACATAATTCTGACTAATTATCTTTCACCATGGCGAATCCACTGTGCAAAATCTGTTGGTGACTCCACTGAAGGGAGACAAATCAAAAGGGTATGGAGGTTATCCTGGCCAAGAGATTTACCCCCTTCAATTTCTCAGCCATCGTTGGTTATCCACATCCAGTGCCAGCTATAAATGAATGGTATGATTATCTTCCCAGATTAAGAGGAAGCAAGAATGACCATCCCGGTGAGCACTTATTAAAATTTCATATTTTCATGCTTGAACATGGTTTCTTTCACGAGGATGTCTTGATCAAGATGTTCAAATTTTCTTTAGAAGAAGATGCTCGTGAATGGTTTCAATCTCTCCCTACTGCTAGTATCCATTCTTTGAAGGAATTTCATGATGCTTTTAATTCATATTACAAGAATATTTACTTGTATCATCTTATTTTGGATGACTATTGTAAGAAGTTTGCATTCCACATCCAATAGATGAGAAAGTCTTCCTCGTGTGATGAGCCTAGTGAAGATCTGATTGAAAGAGAGAGTGAGGATAGAAGCGAGCATTTTGAAAATGTGGATGAAATATTTTCTCTTTCTATTTCCTGAGAAGAAGGCCTTCCAAATATGAGTGTTGATAGTGTTGATGATTGCATAACCATAGATGTATCATATTCTGCTCCTGATGCACCTGTTGTCTCAATTGTAAAAGAAGAGATAGTTATGGAGGAGGATTCTTCTCTTTTCCGTCAAGAGGTTTCCCATGATATATTTTCACCTAGGATTGAAGAGAAGAATCAAGAAGTCGCTCATTTTTCTTTGCAAGATAAAAGAGTTATGCACTCACCCATCTTTCATGAGTACTCAGATGAAAAAGACCAGATCCCTACCTTACATTTTGTTGACTTGGGAAGTAGTCAGGCTGTGTATGACAGTTATGAATCGGATTTCGAGGTGGATATGAAGGATTTTCAAGACCATACTATAAAAGCCTTTTTCTTTATTTAGTAAGGAAAAACATTGGGTGGAAATCAACCATCGTGGACCTACAAAAGACACTGAGTAACAAGTTAGTGAGAAGCACCCATTCATTGACATACATGAAGAGATTTATTTCCTTTAGTTGGCTGACGTTATCAGAGAAGACAAAGAGGAAGTGGATAAGCAGCCTTCATCAACCTTTCACTCACCTATGCTTGCCACAGACATTCAGCCAGATGTGAGAAATTGTAAGACAGAGCATGTTTTATGTTACCAACCCAGTAAGTTTCGTCCCCTATTTTATGACCCTGTAGGGGAGTACATGGAGTTTCTTTTTTTCCAGGTATTGAAGCCTCCAAACTTTATCTTTCCTTCAACACTAGGAGGAGAGATGAAAAATGTAATCGTTTTGTTGTCACAATTTCACTATCTTTATTTGATCAGTGACAGAGAAAATAAGTTTCCAGTTAGGAGGTTACTTGACTGGCTGTGGTGGAAGTCGACTTTCACCTAAAACTTTGTAAAAATCGATTAGTCTAGGAGTGTATATAAATAAGCTCCTTCTAGAGCCCATGTATTTTTTTTCGTTTTTAGTAGAGTAGTGTACATATCTCCTTGTTTTCTTCAGCAGAATTTTTGAGCTAGACTCCATAGCCCAACAGCTAAGGCACTAGAACTATGCATTTTTGGCAGCTCACAGGGAGCATGGCATCCCTTGTGGAGCCAAATGTTATCAAATAGGGTTGGCAAGGGCCATAGGTGTGTTTCGATATACCCAAGTCTATAGTCTTGCCCCATCTCTATCCTTTTCGTAGACCAAATCTTAAGTTTTTCCCCCTTCGGCTTGTAAATTGTGCTCTGTTTTCCCTTGTTCATTTATGTGCCCTCGTTTTCCTTAAATGTCTTACTCGAGTGAAATATTGGCCCCAAGTCCCTCTGTTTTCTCCAAGGGCAAGCATTCACATCCTATGTTTCAATCACTGGTCTCCATGTTTTCTCGGCCAACAAGCAGTCGTCCAAACCCTTGATCCTCTAGGCTGCACCCATGAACACAAAGCACAACTTTCTTAGCAGTATGTTTTGGGATTGAAGCATAAACAAAAGACAGTTTTAATCTTTCAACAACGAAGATTCCCATAATAGTCCATATCAACGGCTCACGGGCATTCAAGATTGCCAAATTGCGTGAAGTATAGCGCTAGAGAAAAGGGCCCCAAAGTGAGTATTAATCGTTGATCTTAAAGGGGTCAGGTGGCAGTCGATCCAAGCCTTTGGGTAAATTAGCTTCGAGATATTTGAAATGAGAAATTCTTGGAAGTCCCGAAGACCTGAAGAGATGAAGCCACCAAAGTGTCGAATTTGCCGAAGCTGCCAAAGTGGCCAAAGGCCTGAAGTCCCGAAGGCTCGAAATAGATCAGAGTCGTTGATGAGAAAGAGCCACACATCATCAGATATGTCACTCTGGGAGTTTTACTTCAGGAGTTTTAAAATGAGAAACGTTGCAAAGTCCCAAAGGGCGGAAGCCCGAAATCCCGAAGAGCCCGAAGAAAATCTGAGTTGTCGATCACTAGGAGCCACACATTGCTAGATCCTTCACTCCAGATAAAAGAAGCATAATACAAATGGAGATTTAGAATTGAAATTCTCGAAGGCCGATCCGCGAAGAAAATCTCGGGTGATGTTATGAAGGGGAACATCTGATCTGTCAATCTAAAAAGCACCAGAACTGAGTTGTTGATCAGAGTGTCTAATATTAGATCGCAATATGAACGGTCATGCCAAATTGCAGGGGTCGGAAGGTGGAGACGTTTTAAGATCTCAGTGGCAGGCCGCAATTAGAACCGTGGTTTTTAGAAAGGGATGCATGGTGGTTTATGGTGAATTGCAGGGACAAAAGTCATTTTCTTTCAGACCACCCTTGGTAGCGCTCACAATCACGCGATTGCGTAGGGTCATGGCCCTGGGTCACATTGAAGATGGAGCGATGGAGAGGAGCTGCGCCAAAGGTCGAAAGTGCCCGAAGAAGATATGTTTGGCCTTGAGGCATCATGATTGACTCGAAGAAGTCGTGGGCACCACCTAGATTATTGATGGGTGTTAGGCCTCGTCCTGATCATGATGAAGGTAGTTAATGGAAATGGGGGTGGTGGCTGAGACCTCGTCTCACCCCATAAATGGAAGGCATGGAGAGAAGGGTCGTGGGGGTCGATTGTCAGTCCAAATCTCCATGGTGGATGGATTTTCTCGTAGATCCCGCACTGAGTCGGGCTTGCATTTGATGTAAGAATGACTGCATAGTCTCACAAAGTAGGCGTCGATTGAAAACTTTGAATGCAATGGTCCGATCACACTCCTGGTGGTTGTAGCAGTTCTAAGTATAAGTAGTTAGTTCTGATATTTTGTTAAAGGTCGAATGGTTGAGCTAGGCTCCTTGCTATTTTAATATTTTGATGAAGAACATTGGTTCTTTGGTTATGTCTTGATTTGAGACTTCTTGATTAATCTAAGTCAACTTTCTTACTCCATCTTATTTGCCTCTGATACTAAGAGATTTCATGATTGATTGATTCACATGGATTTTTGTGACTGTATTATGATGAATGTTTGATTATAATGTTGTTATGATTTCTTTCAGTTTCTTTGAAATTTGAATCCAAGAGGATCTTGTGTTTAAGTTTTGCTTCCTTAGGCTGTCGAAAGGCCTGATGTTCATGGCAGACCTCTACACTTTTCTCACCAAATTCTTCCTCCTACTCACCTTTACTCCAACTTACTGACTGAAGTTGATCCAAGACCTCAATTGCTTGCGCATACCCATCCAGATTTCTGAGTTAGAACATTATTTTCATTGAGTCTTCTCCATTTGGCCTCTTAAAACTCATTTATATTTGCTGTATAAACTGATGGGTACCGTACTTACCTTCTATGCAATCTGAGGGTGACTTCTAGTGCTAACAGGGAGGAATGATTTTATTTATTTATTTTTAATGGAAACATGCCAAGGAATTTCCTAGTGGGCTTATGAGGAATGTGCATACATGTACTCATTGTATATATATGGTTGTTTGTGTAACTATGTGATCTATTCATAATCAATTTGTGTAATTGAATGATAGATGTTATATATACTAGCATACTGATAGAACAAGAAATATGTGAGTGATAGATATGTAGTGAGTGTGTTAGAGCAAGAAACAATATTGAGATGTTGTGTGTATGAGAGGATAGGATGGTTGTATGCATGTTTGGATAATAAAAATACAAATTATCATTACCCTTACGATTGTGCGATTGCTGCTGAATTGTGTTTGACTGTTATTCCAATTTTTATTCTTTGTTTTGCTTCAAATGCTTAACATTTTTTTCATATTTGTCAAATTTTTATAAATAATATATTTAGCTAATAACACAATCATATTTAATAGATTGTTTTATTTCTAAAGATATCTTGATCTTAAATCTTTAACACATTGTTGTTTATAATTTCAGGTCTATTTTATATCTTTCACCCATCGTTGTTAATAAATTTGATCTCTGATTCTATCTGTTTGACCCATAGTTGTTTATAAATTTGACGTTTCTTTAATAAAAATCTAAAAATATTATAATAAACATTTAATATAAAATAAATAATGATTTTTCAGAACTATTTTTATGTAACAAAAATTATACTATAAACAAATATTAATATATTAATTATGAGGTAATATTATGATTCATATATAAACAAAAATCCATTTTAAATAAAGAAATTTTAAATATTAAAATATTTCCGTTTTAATTATATTTTTATCTTTTTCTGTATTTAATAAACTTTGAGTGAAACTGGTTCTACATTTAATCGGCGAAGACTTGATTGCGTAGTTCAAACTAACAGTGTCACGGTGAACAACTAATTCATAAATATAAATTTTACCATAAAAATGTGTTAAATTCTAAAATGGTTTGTAAACTGATGAGTGGCCAGATTGGAAGTTGTGCATAAATGGTGGGTGGTCCGATCGGAAGTTGCAGAGTTAAATTCTTGAGGAATTCTCATACTTATTCGGAGTTTCCACTGTGTTGCACAGAGTTTCTATCAATCAAATTAACCTTTAAAATTTATTTTATATAAAATTAAAATTTTAAAACTTATTTTATATATAATTTAAATCTTTTATAATCTAATTTTCAAGTACTTTTGAAATTTTTGGTCCCATGAATAATAGAGGAGGTAGGTGAATTAAACTTTTTTCTTTTACGATGAACGGAATCATAAGTGGGTGCACTGAATTCCAAAGAATAGTTGGTGCGCTGAAATCCAAAGAATAGAGAGAATAGGATAAGCGTTATGGAAAACTGTTTCGAATATCACAAGTTCGCTTTATTTTTACTGTTTATTTAATATAATGCGCTCAGTTCTAGTCACTTTCATTTTTTAACATTTATTTTATATGAAGTTAAATCCTACACATTTATTCTTATATAAATTAAATTTTATAATCAAGTTTTCATCTACTTAAATTAAATATTTTTTTTAGCTAATTGAATTAAATGAATTAATTTTTTTATTTTTAAGAAATGGTTTTTAGGATTCATTATTTTTTTGTTGTTTAAAATCCATTTGTAAATACAGAAATAGATTCAGCATACTGAAAAACTTGTGTAGCATTTGGATTATAAAAAAATAATCACTCAAATCTAGAAATCTAACAATTTCTCGACCAATTTAAGACTAATGTCCCCCCAAAAATAATCATTTCTTAAAACTTTTATCTTAACACATTTTTTTCTCTCATGAAAAACTTAAGATAAGAGTTATGGAAAACTTCTTTCTAATATAGTTAGCTTTATTTGTAATATTGATATTTGGGATATAGTATAAAAGTTTTATGTTTTTGTTTAGAGTATTGTTAGAAATTAAGAAAGTTGTAGATTTTAGAGTTTATGTTATTATTGAATTTATTTATACATTCAAAAACATAATTTAAGCAATCTTAAATTGTGATTTGGATTATAATTACATTGTAGGATTTTAATAAAATTATATAAAAATTAAAAACATAGAAAGTTTAAACTAAACCTTTACTTAATATAATAAGCTTATAATGTTGGGAACTTGAAACATAAACACAACAATTTAATGACAAATAGCATATACAAGACAATCAATGATCTTATTGTTCAAGGGAGAATTACAACAACTAAACTCAGCTTACAAYSATCTCTCACACTCATTCCACACACTTGTCACTAAGGAATTACATATATATGGAGAATCTCTCAAACAATTACATAAATGTAATGTGCACCTAACCAATTCTATTTTTAGTTGATTTGTTTCAACTAAATGCAAAATAATAGGAGTCGAGAATGTGGTCATAACCAAAAATGTGGGAAATTGATTGGCATTGTTTCCACAATCTCCCACTTTGACAATAATTTACCTAATATATCATGCCCAAATTTATTCATCACTTTTCATGTAAGCCATTATCTTATAAAATGGTAGTTAATTATATTTTTTCTTAGTGTGGTAAGTTTAGCCAAATGAATAGCACTAGAAAATAGTTCCACTTTGTCCTACATTCTTCTAAACTCACCCAACAAATCTCTTAACCAAATTGTCTCCTTGCAAGAATGTGAAGAAGCTATATATTCTTCCTATATAGTGGATAAAACAACAATGTTTTGAATCTTTGACTTCCAACTAAGAGGTCATTTTGTAAGAGTAAAGATATATCCTGAAGTAGATCTTCTTTTGTTCAAGTCACCTACAAAATATGAATCTGCGACTAAATCATTGCAACCATTATAGCTCATACAACAATTATCTATGACCCTAATATACCAAAGCACCCATTTCACTTTTTCGCAATGCTCTTTAGGCCGATTTTCCATGTATGTACTCACAACAACAACTGCATGTGAAATATATCACCTAGTACATATCATAGAATACATCAAACTTCTCATTGCATTAGCATACAATACACTACATATATACTCATTTTCTTCATCATTATTAGGACATAAACTTGAAGAAAGATTGAAATGGAAAGCCAAAGGGATGTTTACTCGTTTCACATTATTCATACTAAATTTAATGAGTATTTTCTCCACATATTTTTGTTGTGATAACCTCAACCATTTTTTGATTTCTCTGTGTATCTTCATGCCCAAGCTTCATTTTGTTTCTCCTATATCCTTCATATAAAAATTCCTAGCCAACTAAGCCTTCCACTTGTTGATCTCAACCACGTTTTTGCTTACTACAAGCATATCTTCAACATGTAACACCAAAATAATTAATATTTCATTTTCCAACCTCTTAAAGTGAACACTATGGTCATACTCACTTCTTGTAAAATCATGGCACACCATGAAGGAATCAAAGTTATTGTACCATTGTCCGGGAGACTCCCTCAGGCCATACAATGACTTCTTGAGTTTGCAAAAAAAAAAATTATTGTGATCCTAAACAAACCCTTATGGTTGTTCCATATATATTTCCTCATCCAAATCTCCACGTAAAATTTTTGTTTAAACATATAATTGCTCTAACTCTGGATTAAGTAAGAAAAGTAGTCCTAACACAACACAAATTGAAACAAGATTAACAACTCGTGAAAACATTTCATGGAAATCAATACCTTCCTTCTAAGAATACCCTTTTGCAACCAATCTGGATTTGTACCTTTCAACTTTATCATCAACACCCTTTTTCATGATGTAACCCCACTTGCAACTAACAACCTTCATGTCTTTTGGAAGTTCCACTAGGTCCCATGTTCCATTCCTCTCTAAGGTGTCCATTTCTTCTTTCATTGCTAATTTCCATTTAACACTTCTAGATGTATTTATTGCTTCCTGATAAGAACTAGGTTCTCCCTCATTAGAAATAAAAAAGTAATAGATGTAGCATAATCACCATACCTCTTAGGAAAATTCCTGACCCGTGTAGATTTTCATAGAGATTGTTGTGGTATTTCCTCAATTTCCAGGAATTTTTTTGTATCATCATATTCTTCTATAGGAGCTTCTTCATGAACATCTCCATGCTCCTTATCTCATGTAGATGATCTAGTCTCCAACTTAATTTTCAAATTTTGTGGTACGTCTGTTTGTTTCACTTCAACATCTAGATCTAATTTTATGAGTGACAATTCATCAAATATGACCTCTATGTTAACGATCATTTTGTGGGCAGTAGGATCCCACAATCTATATCCCTTAACTCCATCACCATACTCAACAAAGATAATCCTTTTTGATTTGGGATCTAACTTATAATGTTGATCCTTAGGAATAAGAGCATAGGTGTCACAACAAAAAAATTTAAAATTTGAATAATCACAAGGGTGACATGTCCATACCAATTATGGAATCTTATAGCCTATAGCAGCTGATGGTGATCAATTTACCAAATAACATGTTGAAAAAATTGTTTCTTCCGACATTTCCTACTACAACTTGGCATTACTGAGCATGCTCCTTACTCTCTCTTGAAGAGTCGTATTCATGCATTCAACAACATCGTTTTGTCGAGGAGTATAAATAGTAGTTTTACGTCTTTTGACACCATCTTCATTGCAATAAATTTCAAATTCCTTAGAAGTAAACTCATCTCCATTATCAATTCTCAAACATTGGATTGACCTTCGAGTGTCCTTTTCAACCAAAGGTCTAAATTGCTTAAAAGCATTACATACAACAACTTTCCTTTTTAGTAAATACATCAACTTTCCTTTTTAGTAAATAGATACACACCTTTCTACAATAATCATCTTTACTAATGTGTCTTCATGTTTTAAACTTTTGTCTAATATATTTTCCATAAGTACAATGGTTGTAGAAATTCAAATTTAGGGATTTTAAACTTGGAAGTAACTTCCATTGAACCAGTTGATCTGGATTATTTTTGGCTCGAAATGAGAGTAAAGATATAATAGAGAAATGCACAGAGATATCGTGGATATCCAATAATATAAAAGAAGTGTATCAAGTATGCAACCATAAAACACAAAGATACAGTAATACATGGTTTCTATCAATGAAATAAATTTATAGAGACTGTAAAAATACAGAGTGAAAGACTCGCTAGAATGGTTGCAACTTATCTCTAAGAAGAGATGTGACAGATACTCGCATTCACAAGAAGATGATTACAATGAGACTCTAAAGGTATTTTTAAAATAAACATAAATGCCAAAACCCCTAGAAATCCAAAAACCTAACCCTAGGAGATGAAGCACCAAAAGTCATGTGGGCCCCGTTTGGGTAAGTTAGTACATCAACTTCTCGGGTTCATAACTTTTCCATACGATCTCCGTTTTAGGCGCATGATAGCCCATTGGAAAGGTATCATTGAGGAAATTCATTTTGGAGGCAATATCAAAGAAACTACCATATTTATCCCTATTTTCCCAAAAA
>SNQJ01S0004697.1:33241-48315 GCA_010110895.2 Picea sitchensis | reverse complement strand
ATATGGCCTCTCATTGGAGAATGACTGTCTATGATGCCAAATTTAAGACTCCCTCTCAGCGAGGGAGTCATTCTCAACCACACTAATCTTGCCTCTCAGCTGCACAAACTGTATCAAGGTCAGAGGCTTGGTCAGGATATCAACTACCTGCTCGCTCATGGCTATGTATTGTAACTTTACAGTTTTTCTTTGGACCAAGTCTTGGATGTAGTGGTACCTCATGTCAATATGTTTTGACCTGTCATGAAATACCGGGTTCTCTGTCAATTTTATGCAACCTTGATTATCAGAATGAACCACCGTCGTCTCGAGCTTGTCACCAAACAACATAGAAACCAATTTTCTGAGCCATATTGCTTCCTTGCTAGCATCACTTGCTGCAATGTACTCAGCCTCTGCTGTACTCTGTGCAATGGATCCCTTCTTTTGTCTTGACCAAG
This sequence comes from Picea sitchensis, assembly GCA_010110895.2. Classification (NCBI taxonomy): domain Eukaryota; kingdom Viridiplantae; phylum Streptophyta; class Pinopsida; order Pinales; family Pinaceae; genus Picea; species Picea sitchensis. The sequence goes on along the minus strand of SNQJ01S0004697.1, from coordinate 47,875 downwards.
AGATCATAGTGGATCCTAAACTGAAGTAGTATCTAGAAGTACTCTTCATATCCGCTGGGCTTCCTACCCAGTCAACATCTGCATACCCATGCAAAAATAAACCACCACTGGATGTATATCTCTGACTATAAGTAATGGTCCCTCTGAGATATCTCAAGATGTTCTTTGTTGCCACCCAGTGTCTCTGTCTCGGTTCAGTCATGAACTAACTCATTGCAATCACTGCATAGCATATATCTGGCCTAGTGTGGATAATGTAAATCAATGATCCAATCAACTGCATATACATGGTGGGATCCACCAAATATGAACCTGTATCAGAATCATGCATCTTCTTCAGGTTGGTAACCATCAGAGTAGACATGGATTTGCAATCCATCATACCAAACCTCTTTAGTACATCCACTGTGTATTTTCCTTGTGCCAGAAATATCTTGCCATGTCTTTGCCACACTTCCAATCCTAGGAAGTAGTGCATCAGGCCTAAGTCTTTCATCTCAAATTCTGAGGTTAGCTCCCTCTTACACCAAGTTATTAGCCCTTCATCTCCTGTTAAAAAGATATCATCAACATACAAGATTAGTATAACAGGTTGGTTGCCTCTTACCTTGAAGTACATATTTGCATTAGCATCACTTTTCTGAAAGCCCGAGCTTTTAAGAAATCCATCAATCCTATCATACAAAACTATGGGATCCTGCTTAAGACCATATAAGGCCTTCCTTAGCTTGCATACATGAGTGCCTTTGTTATGCAGTATAAAACCATCTGGTTTTTCCAGAAAGACCTCATGTTCAATCTTTCCATTCAAGAATGTTGTTTTTACATCCATCTAATGTAGTTTCCAACCAAGTACAAAAGTTCAAGAAATAATAGCTCAAATGGAGGTATACCTGGCTACAGGAGAAAAAGTCTCTTTGTAGTCGATTCCTTCTTTCTGAGTGAAGCCTCTAGCTACAAATCTTGCTTTGAACTTTTCCACACTTCCATCAGCTGCATGTTTGATCTTATAGATCCATTTGGAAGAAACCATTAATTTTTATTTTGGCCTTGGCATAATGTCCCAAACATTGTTCTTTATAATAGACCTATATTCTTCAGGCATGGCATCCTTCCATACTTGTAATTTGTCTGCTTCTTCAAATGAAGAAGGTTCGACATCACTAATGTTGCCATCCTCTCTACTTCTTGCACTATTTCCTTAAGCCACCCTAGCTTCCTTTTCATTGGAGGTTCTTCAAGAGTTCTTTCTAACACTTTAGCGGGTTCTAGGGGCTCATTACTTGTCCCTTCACAAGGTTCCTCCCTATGATCATATGACTCTTCATTTTCAGAAGAGGGTGAAGTTGGCTGAACTACTTCTAAATCCTGCCGAAGCTCTCTGCATTTCTTAAATGTGACTTTCTCATGGAAAGTCACATCTCTACTTACCTCTACTTGCCTCTGACCTAGTACATAAATCCTATAAGCTTTGGAGTTCTCATTGTACCCCACAAAAACCCCTTTCTTGCCTGAGGGTTCCATCTTTGTCCTCTTTTCCTTAGGGACATGAATATACACAGGACATCCAAATATCCTTAAATGCCCTACTTCAGGTTTGATCCCTGAGAAGACTTCTTCAAGAGTCTTTTCCTTCAAAATAGCATGTGGACACCTGTTTTGAATATACACGGCAGTGGAGGTAGCTTCTGCCCATAAATAATTTGGCAGATCCTAGTCAAACATCATTGCTTTCGCTACCTCACAAATAGTCATGTTTTTCCTCTCAACAACACCATTTTGCTAAGGGTTATATGGCACGGTCAACTGTCTCTTGATTCCTGCTGACTTGCAGAAATCCTCAAACCGAAGAGATTCAAACTCTCCTCGATTGTCTGTTCTAAGGATTATGATGTGTTTCCCTGTCTGCTTTTCAATAAATGCTTTATACTCTTTGAATTTATCAAACGTGTCACTTTTATCTTTAATAAAATATATCCAACATTTTGCTGAGTAATCATCAATAAAAATGACATAATACAAACAACCACTGAGTGAGGGAGATGACATGGGACCACATACATTAGAATGAACCNAATGTTTTCTTTATATTTTTTCCTAGCATGCATCCCTTACAAATTTCATTTTTACTAAGAGAAATAGAGGGCATGCCACATACCTTGTTCTGTAGATCTGGAAGAGCTTTGTAATGAAGATGTCCAAGTCTTCTGTGCCACAACTCACTGGAGCTAGTCGCATCATGAGCCAATGCCTGAACTGACTGTCCTGACACGACGTACAGTCCTCCACTGCGAGTTGCAATGGGTTATGTTGTACTTAAGTGGCTACCTTTAGCCCATAGTAGTGCCTTCTTGTCCTTGAAGATCACCCAATATCCCTTGTCCTCAAGGGTGAAACTGATAGTGGATTCTTCTTGAGCCTTGGAACATATAATACTTTATCAACATGAAGTCTAGCCCCAGATTCCAATCTGAAGGAGATAGAGCCTACTCCCTATGTCTTGTAACATTTTTCATCCCCAAGCTTGACTTTCTCTGCAAAATATTTTGTCTCAAAATTTGAGAGGATCTCTTTGTACCCTGTCATGTGCTTTAATGCACCACTATCTACTAACCAAGTTTTCGGCCCAGTGGAAACTGAAATGGATAAAGAAGAAACCAAATAGTATTATTTCCTATTTTCTTTCTCATTAGAAGGACTTTTCTGATTTCTTTTGGATTCATCATCCTCAATAGTTGAGGCATGATGTTTCCCTTTCCTAGGATATTTCTTTCTAAACCAACAATCTTTAGCAAAATGAGCCAACTTATTACAACTAAAGAATTTAATCTTAGATGTATCAATATTCTTGCCTTTGAATGTACCTTTGATGTTTGACTTCCATTGAGATCCTTTCTAGAAAGTGCCTTTCTTCTTTCCCTTGGATCTTGATGCTAAAGCTGAGTGTTCTTCTTTCATTGGCTCGCTCTTGGTAGCTGTGTGACTCTCCTCCTAGAGGCAATCATGCCATAACCTCTCAAACGTGGGCTGAATCTCTCACTCACTTACACTGGATAAGAAGGTATCCCATTGTTATCCACATTTTTGGTTATCGAGATGATATTATGATCATGTTATGATAATGGAAGATCAAACTCTTCATTAAGAACATTTTCTTGAAGAAGGTTACACTTGTCATTTTCTCAAAATCATATTTTAAAGATAGTTCGCAGGCTGCATATACATTCTCTTGCGAGAATCCTTCATTCCCGCAGGCTGCATTCAGCTAGACTGCGAACTTCTCGCACTGTGCTAATGGTCAGAGTGCGAACATGTTTCTAAAGGAGAAAATGGATAAGTTCTCGATCCTTCTAGAAGGAATCTTCTAGAAGGGTGAGTTGGCGTTCGAATGGTTGGCAAAGTACTGACTTTCCAGATATTTTGGGATCATTCCCTATCCAAGTAACTAAGCAATCTTCTCCTATATATTGAGAGGATTGCTCATGGAAATGGTTAGAAGAAGCAAGCTAGCAAGAGATTGATTGGAGAATTGGTGCAAGACTGTATGGAGGATTGATGCTACAACAGTAAGAGACAACAACAAGGTCATCATATGTGGTTGAACTTCTTCATGCATGAGCAAGTGTGTGTGTCAGAGCTAGGAGCTATCGAAAGGAAATTTACGACATCAAGGCTCAGGTTGTATATTTATGTTTCAGTTAATGCAATACATGAATATATCCCTTTCCCATAATGATGATGTCATATTATTACATGATTCCTTGATCACATGTATAGACTAGGTATTGAATATATTAATCTTCATTTGCTGTGATCGGTTTGTGTTGTTGTGATTGGAACGATGCAAGAGCATCGGAGCAAAGCTTGGAACAACAGAGATATAAGGAGAGCGTTCATAAGGTATGTCCACCATCCTTTTCTCTTAGTTCATTCAATAATCTAGGTCTAGGGAAAGAGTAATATTCTGTCACGATTTGTTCCAGATCCAGGTGGATCTGGGGAGATTGGTCTGTGTCTGCACTCACGAATTTATCCATAAACACCCATGAAGAAGGAAGATCGTCAAAAATGGCCTGCACTAAATCATCATCATCCACTGTCACCCCTATGACCAAAAGCTAATCTCTGATCTGAGCTATCCTGGAACAGAAATATTCCATTGATTCACCTTTCTCAATCTTCAAATACTTAATCTTGTGCTTAAGTGTCCTCTTCTGAATTGGAGCCTTTTTCTCATACAGATTCACCAAGGTATCCATACATTCCTTGGAATTCATCAACAAAGTCATTGCAGGCATTATACTGTCTTTGACTGAGTCAAAGATGATTCACTTGGCCTTTGCTTGACTCTTCCTGAAATCCGTTCTTCCTGCATTATTTATTGGTTCCTCCACCACTGTGGTCACATACTGCTCAAGATCATGCTCTTGCAAGATATTTGTTATATGGAGCTTCCACACATTAAATTTGGTAGCGCCTTCGAGCCTATCTTCGGCCCTGACTGAAATGGAGGATGCCATGGTCCTCACACTGGAAACTTAATCAAGCTTGCTTGGATTTGTGTGTACCTATTGCTGCACTTCAACATGTTTAACACACCCTAAGTTCTCATACCATGTTAAATTATGAGTTTGATTTCTTATGCGTATTAATTCTTTTATTTTCTTCAATACTTTGATTCCAGCTTAATACACTTCAACAATTTCAAATCATAATTGAATAGCAATAATTATGTAGATAAGTAAACATGCATATCAACAATACATATACCATGGGGAAACCTTCTACAGGGAGAAAAACCCCAACAAACAATATTCCTTTATTGCATTAATAATGTAAGATCTCTTACAAATATCCACCATGAATGTACTTCTCTCAAAGAGCTTGCCAAGATGACTCTGGCTTGACAAAGACTTACAAGACCTTTCTGAAATACACCTTTGATATGCTACCTCTTTATCACTTATGTGCTCCTCTATTACTTCACCCTCAACCTGCATATGAAAACTCTAATTCAAAATTGTGTTGCAAAACTATATTGCAAACTGTGTTGAAGAGAGGATTTGACCTCTTCTTATATAGCCTGAAGAGGGGTAGAGGAGAGGCTCGAAATAGTAACTTGATTGCATGCAATAGTCATAACTCAGCTTCATACTTTAGTTTGAACTTAGAAATAGACTTGAGATTGGTTACAACTAAACATTACACTTTAGTTCGAACTTAGAACTAGACTTGAGACTGACATGCTTTAGTTTTAACTTAGAACCAGAATTAAGACTTTAGTTGCAACTCAACATTACACTTTAGTTCTAAGATAGAACTAGAATCAAGACTTTAGTTGCAACTCAACATTACACTTTAGTTTCAACTCAACATTACTAAAATAGAACTAGACTCAAGACTTTAGTTGCAACTCAACATTACACTTTAGTTCTAACATAGAAATAGACTCAAGACTTTATTTACAACTCAACATTACACTTTAGTTCTAACATAGAACTAGACTCAAGAATTTAGTTACAACTCTTGACAAGGCAATTTGAAATTCTCTTCATGGTGGATAATGTTTACACATGCCAATGCACTAGATCAATACAATTACATCATTTGCAATATTAGGAATATCATTTGTTTCTAGCTCATAGGAATTTTACATTCAACCTAACTTTTGCTATNTTCTAACATAGAACTAGACTCAAGAATTTAGTTACAACTCTTGACAAGGCAATTTGAAATTCTCTTCATGGTGGATAATGTTTACACGTGCCAACACATTAGATCAATACAATTACATCATTTTCAATATTAGGAATATCATTTCTTTCTAGCTCATAGGAATTTTACATTCAACCTAACTTTTGCTATATACCTTCACTTTTTCTCATGGCTCACAAGGTTTGACTAGGCTCACAGAGGTTGTATGTTCCCCCTGACTTTTGCACTAGTCTGTCTATGCTCACAGAGGTTGTACTTTCCCCTTGACTTTTGCACTAGACTGCTATGCTCACAGAGGTTGTACATTCCCCCTGAATTTTGCATTAGACTCACATAACATCTCGTTCGTCCTGACTTTTGGTTTGACTCACAAAGGTTGTCCGTTCCCCCTGGGTTATGTGAATACCTCACAAGACTGGTTGATTCTCCAAATCTCCCTGGCTAGCCTCAGGGTGGCCCATATGGCCTGTCATTGGAGAATGACTGTTGATCCTACCAAATTTAACAAAAGTTTTCCACAAAAATTCAACTCATTGTGCACATACAAAAAACAAATCTAAGGAACATTACTATACTATGTGTGAATTATCGAACATATTCAACATTTTCAAAGAGTAGTCATGACTGTGATTTAGGACAAGTAAAGTAAACGATTTGGGATGTTTTAACCATAGACAGAAACCAGAGAAGTAATATATATATATATATATAACCTTATGTAATATTAAATTCTTTTAAGAAAAACTCGAACCACATAGATTATATTTTTCTGGGTTCGGTTGATAATCCTCACAGCCCAAGTAAAAACTCTTCCAACCATGGGCTAACTAGAACCAAGGCACAAAAGGACCCGAAACACACTTTACAGTCACAGTACTAAAACTATATATATAAATAAAACATGATAAAAATAAGTCCACCAAGGAAAACCATACAGAGATGTATTAATCAAAACCGGAGGAATAACGTTTGAACAAAGACTGTAAGTTAGTATCTTTAATTTGTTAAGAAAATTTACAAGGATAGCAAGTTGAAAGACAAAGTTCCTAGTTACACAGGATGCCAGGAAGAGTAATAAAAAATTCCATAAAAACTCTTACCATTAGAGACACCACCTTTGAGATTGATTAAAACCAAACCATGTGCAAGCCATAAAATATGTGAATACCCCAACTCATTCAAATAATATTCTCTATGAAAAAAATGGGTTCTGGGAAATGCAATCTTCACTACTATAAATTGTAAACTCTTAGAAGGCACAAGAGGGATTATTTTTAATTATCGAACTCTCAAAACCTCTCAGGATGAATGCGGAGATGAAAAATGAAAAATGAATTGATGCAAAATGAGCTATGTTTGGGAGAGTTTGGAATGGTTTAAGGATATGACAAGAAACCCTAACAATTGTCAGCTTAATCACATGATAGATAGGTTTCCTTAGGAAAAATTCCATTGAAATCTCCTCAATATGGTAAACCATATAGGTGGAAAATTCAAGAACGATGCAAGGTCAATGCTTTGTATTACACTCGATTTAACGAAGAAAAATTTGGCATATTTTTTAATAAGCAATTTTACCATAACACGATATTAGACCCCTCGTAAAACTCCATAATTAACCCCCTTTTATTATAAGAGTTATCCTTTGTATGCCATGAGATAATTGTAATGAAAATCAGATTATAACAATGCTTACCTCAACATTGATATGTAATACAATAATGATCTAGTGATATGAAGCTATCAATATATAAAATAAAATGCATGCCTCAATAAATTGACTCGTATATGGTAAAGATATGACTAGAGTGAAAGTAAATATATATCATAGGCTACAATGGGGTTGTATCATATTAACAATCCTTAAACAATGTTTAAAGTGTCGAATGGAGAATGTATAACCGTGGGGTGCTATAATCATTAAACAATACTTCACGTGACCCCTTATTAATGGCATTTTTTTCATGTTCACAATGATAACAACTTTATAAACAATGAGTAGATCATGAAACATAGTCCTTTCTAGTAAAAACAATTATATATAGGTTTATCAAGTACCTATAATAAATAGTCTTAGTAGAATGAGACTTAAGTTAGTGTTTATAAATGTTATTTATAACGAAAATTGAATCATTACGTATCAAGTCTATATTTCAATTATCTTATGGTATAGGATACTATAAATAAGTTATAAGAAGTTGGAAGGAACAATATTTATAACATTCAACCTCTATGGTATCTCGTTCATAGTAAAACAATGAAAGAATAATGAGACTACCGCAAAACAATTTGATTTATGTCAAATGAAAACAAGAAAAACATACGGGTAGAAATAAAAGAAATTAATAGACATATATGTGACAATTATGACTACAAGAAATCATTTAGATTATTATGATTTATATATAAAAAATAGAATTGTGAATGAAAATAGAGGTGTGTGACATAATGATATCAGAGCTGTAGGTAACAACACTTGGTATTTTTATGGGCCTTATCACAGAAAAATATAACATATAAATTGTCTTGATTTTCATTTTACGCCCAGGAAGAAAAATTATTTGAATTCACAGGAAAATGACAGAAGTACCTGAGCCTCATGGAGAAGAACCTCATCAAGAGAATCCTAAATAGGGGAACTTAAGAGATGGACATCTTTGGGTGGATCTGAATAATGATAGGCATTTAGAAATTATAAAGGCAGTAATAGATATGAGAGAAGTACTAAAAACTGTGAGAGAAAGTAATGAAATAATTTTAAGAACCCAAGAGAAAATAAATGTAATTCTGCTATAAAAATGGTGTAATCAAAATACTAATAAAAATAAGGGGCATAATTATAGTAACTCTAAGATAGGCCAACAGAAGAAGAAAAGAAGAAAATTGGAGTATCTTAAATCTAAGACAAAGTCAGTGTATAAGGATATAAAAGATAGTGAAACTTAAACTGAAAGTAGTTCTTGTCCTAGAAACAAATAACTAAAAAGAAATCTAAACACCATGATGAAGTCATGGGAGAATTTAAGAAGATTAAACCACCTACCTTCAATGGACAAGTGGAGAATGGTGAGTAAGTAGAGGCATGGCTCTCTAGTATGCATAAATAATTCCAAATTTATAATTACTAGAGTGAGATTAAAGCCCGGATGACCATGTATAATCTGACAGAAAAAAAAGATATATGGTGGCAGGACATAAAAAGAGTAAAAAGTATTAATGAAAGAAAAATAAACTAGAAAATCTTTAAGAGATATTTTAAGGAACAAGACATGTCTAAATAGTATTGTGAGGGTAAAGCTAAGGAGTTCTATGAACTAAAACTGGGAAATATTACAATGAAAGATTTATGTACTAAGTTTATGAGTTTTTTGCGTTATGTTCCTTACATTGTGAATGAAAAAACAAAGATTCAACAATTTTTGAGTTTTCTACCTAGTTCTTATAAGGACAAAATTGAGTTTGATAACCCAAAAACATTAGAAGAAACCATGAGGAAAGATAAACTCTATTTTGAGAAGTATAAAAATAGAAATGAGAATTCTAAGAATTGGAATGGGAAGAAGGTTGAGAGGTTTGACGCTAAGAAGAAAAGGGGAGCTTACTTTAATAAAAAAAATTGATAAAATATTTCAAGGAGGCAACAAGTTTAGAACTAGTAAACCTTTCAATCATCCTGAAAATAAGAATGCAAAACCATCAACCTTCTTCAATAAAGAAACAACCCAAAAAGAAATAGTAAAATGTTGGGAATGAAGTGGTATACATTACTATAAAGAGTTTCCTCTCAAGAAGAAGGGAAATAACAATGTCGAAACAATACAGGAGGCAACTACAGTTGGTGAGTTGGAAAGGTAGCATTGACAATTTGACAGGAAGATCATCAATATTCAATGATAGAAATTTAAGGTATGATACATAACCAACCAGTTATTGTTTTAATTGATCCATGTGCTAGTTTAAGTTGTATTTCACCAAGAATTGTAGAAATATGTAAGTTACATATGGAAAAGCTTGAAAAGTGTTGGTTATTACAGTTAGATATAGGAACTAAAAGGAGAATTACATATGTTGTTAAAAACTACTAACTTGGTATGAATAATTTAAGAACACAGATAGACTTAAACATATTACCGTCAGGATCTTATAATGTTCTAATCAATATGGATTGGCTGGAAATTTTTAAAGTAGTCTTAGATTGTTATAATAAAACATTTATCTGTGTAGATGAGAGAGGTAACATTGTAAATATTAAGGGTGTATCAATACCTACTAGTATTAGAGAAATAATAGATTTACATGTTAAAATATGCATTCAAAAATGATGTAAAATACTTGTTGTACACATAAATTGTAATGGAGAAGAGGAAAGTAATAATCAACTAGTTAACTTTCTAGTATTGCAGGAATTCTGCGATGTATTCTAGGATATTCTGAGACCACCTCCTAGGAGAGAAATTGATTTCTCCATAGACCTAATACTTGGACCAATACCTTCTTCTAAGACCCCCTATAGGATGAATATCCTAGAGTTAAATGAATTAAAAAGTCAATTGCAAGTATTGATAGATAAAGAATATATTCGACAAAATGTGTCTCCATGGGGAGCACCAATACCTTTTGTTAGAAAAAAAGATGGCACTTTCTGCCTCTGTATTGATTATAGGCATCTTAATAAAATAACTATTAAATATAGATATCCATTACCTCGTATCGATGATCTGTTTGATCAAGTATAGGAAGCTACGATATTTTCTAAGATTGATTTACATCCTAGTTATCATCAATTTATGATTAAGGATGAGGATATTTATAGAACAACATTTAGAACAAGGTACAAGAATTACTAATTTGTCGTAATACCTTTTGGGCTAACTAATGCCACAGTCTCATTGGTGTGGTTGATGAAAAGTGTTTTGAGTAAGTATATAGATAAATTTGTGATCGACTATATAGATGATATACTCATCTATTCAAAGGATGAAAAAGAAAATGAAGATCATTTAAGAATAGTATTACAGATACTAAGAGAATAAAAATTATATGCAAAACTAAGTGTTAGTTTTATAAGGATAAAATTCAATATCTGGGACATGTAATTCCCAAAGAAGGTATAGGAGTTGACTCAGATAAAATAAAGGCTATAATGAACATGATGTTTCAAATGTAAGATCCTTTATGGGTATAACTGGCTATTACCAGAAGTTTGTAGAAGGATTTTCCAAAATTGCATATCCTATAACATGATTGTAAAAGAAAGGAACTGAGTTCACATGGTCTGAGAAATTTCAAGAGAGTTTTAATAAATTAAAACAAGTCTTAACTAAAACTCCTATTTTCAAATTAACAGACCTAGATAAATACTTTGTAGTATGTACAAATGCATGTTGTGAAGGGCTTGGAGGAGTGTTAATTCAAGAAAACCATGTAATAGCTTATGAATCACAAAAACTAAAGAAACATGAATAAAATTATGTAAAACATGAATGGGAATTAGCTGCAATAATACATGCACAAAAAATGTGGCAACATTGTATGGTAGGCCAAAAATTCTTACTAATGACGGATAACATTGCCTTAAAATATTTGTTTGATAAGAATAATTTAAATGCTCGCCAAGAAAGGTGGTTAGCCTTCTTTAACGAGTATGATTTTGAGATAAAACACATTAAGGGAAAGGAAAATAAAGTGGCAGATGCATTAAGTAGACATGCAAACCTGATTTATACAGTTACTAGAAGTAACTATGAAATAGATTTAAAAGAAAGTGTAAGGTTAGCAGGTGAAAAAGACCTAGAATATCAAAATATTAAGTTAAAAATTGTTGATAATTCTATAGAAACAAAAGAATCAAATTTTAGATTCTCAAAAAGTGGATTGTTAATGTATAAAACCAAATTGTATGTCCTAGAATCTAATGAAATTAAGCTATCAATTTTAGATGAGTTGCATAATAAACCATATTTTGGACACCCAGGTTACTAGAAATTGATTACTATGTTAAGAAAGGGATTTTATTAGTCAAATATGAAAGGAGAAACAACCAAATATCTAGCTAGATGCTTAGAGTGTCAACAAGTTAAGGGTGAGCAACAACACCCAGATGGATTACTGCAACCTTTACCCATTTTAGAATGGAAATGGGAAGTGATAAGTATGAATTTTATTACTAGATTGCGTAGAAGTAGTAAACAAAATGACTCAATTATGGTTGTAGTTGATAAATTAAGTAAGGAAACATCCTTTATACCCGTGAAATCAACCTACAAAGTTATTAATATAACAAAAATATTTATGAAGGAAATATTTAGGTTACATGGAATCCCTAAAGTTATAATATTTGATAGGGATGTTAAGTTTAAAATAATTTTTTGGAAATATTTATTTAAAGGGTTAGATACCCAATTGAACTTCACTGCTACTTAACATCCGCAAACAGATGGGAAAATTGAAAGAACTAATCAGATTCTTGAAGATATGCTTAGAATGTATGTTATGGACAAACCTAATAAATGGGAAGAATATTTTTACTTAGTTGAATTTCCTTATAATAGTCATTATCAAGATTCAACAAAGCTTAGTCCTTTTGGAATTTTATATGGAAGAAAATGTAATAAATTTGTTTCATGGAGTAATCATGTTAATAAATTGTTGATAGAACTAGATATTTTAAAAGACATGGAACTAATAGTGAAACAGGTGCAACATAACCTGAAAGTAGCCAAGGACAGGAAACAAATCTATGGTGATGCCAAAATAACTCCAAGAGAGTTCAATGTTAGAGATCATGTTTATATTAGAGTTAAGCCTAAAAATAGTTCTTTGTGACTCGACAAGCTTATTAAGTTATCACCTGGATATTTTGGTCCATTCAAAATACTTTTTCGAATAGGACCTGTACTTTATCAACTTTCACTTCCAACTATGGTAAAAGTATATGATGTGTTTCACGTTTCATTACTGAAAAAAGTATATACATGACCCTACTCATGCAGTGGATTGGAAAATGATACAGGCAGAATCGATGGGCATGTTCCGAGTAGAGATGGTTCATATTCTCGAGAAGAGGGAACTTACACTCCAGAATCGAGTCGTAGGACACGTAAAGGTGGAAATGAAGCACGTTATTGCAGAAGATGCTACCTGGGAAATGGAAAACAATATACGAGAAGCATATCGATTTATGTTCCATAATGGTATTGAGGAAACTAGTTAGCATCGAGGATGATTTTAAATTCTAAGGGGGGATATATGTGATACCCCATGACTTGAAGCTTTGACAGTTATTATTATTATTTATTTTTAGAATTTTATTTATTTTTCCAAACGACACTTTGGTCGATTAATGAAATATGAAATGTAAAACTTTATTATTTTATGAAAATAAGAAACATATCAAAAAAGGGGGACACGTTGAAGAAATTGTTAAAAATGGAGTTAGGAATCCAAATGGGTTGGCCAGGTGGCATGAAACTGATACAATTTGTGGATTTAACTCAACAACAAAAAGACACATTCCATATTTATAAGAGAATATGTGAGTATGTGTAAAACTTGAATTTGACAGGTGGTCAATGAGCAAGAGGTTCAAGACAAGTGTCAGAAGTCCTAGGAAAAAAAAAGTCATGAAAAGGGAATGGGATGCGATTATATGATGCAAACTGATAGATATGAAAGGCTACACACTAATTATTGGCTTGACACGGAGAATTTATATTTTTACACACAACAATTTGGTATTCAGAATTTGGAAGAGGCCACGTAGGTATCCCCTTGGATTCTGAACTCATCTTTGGGGTGATAGAGGTTGATAGAGACTATATTCTACGGTTTGAAGGAACATAGTCTTCAAAGTGTAGTTTCCCAAAGTTCTAGGTTTTACTTCCTTATTATGAATATGGCGATCTGAATATTTACTGTGTATTATTGTGTTGAGGATTAACGGTTATGAATTATTTAAAATTGTAAATAAGTCATAATAGTATTAGATCTATGTGTTGTTACGAGAAAATGAATGTATACAATAGGTTTATACATAAAACTTTATTGGAAGAAAAATGATAGATATTTTGTAGTTAGATTTACGGATAGAGGAGTATTACCAGTGACAGAGAAATTAAAGATCAAGGGTAACTCTATTTATTAAAACTGGAAATGTATCCAAATAAAGAATTTATACTAAGGAACAAATTTCCATCAAAGTTACAGAACCATAAAAACTTAGAAAACAATTTTGAATCCATGAAACTTTAAAAGCGAACTTAAAACCTACATAATTTTGAATCCATGAGGTCACATGTTGTGTAATCATGTTTGGAACATAATTAGTTATGGAACTTGAATACCTTCTCCAAGCGAAGGTTTTCTTGGAATGCATGGTACCAACCTCCTTAAAACCTACATAGTGGTAATTAAATAGGTTAGGAAGTTGTACGAGTCCAAGTTATCAAATAGAATTCAATTACATACACAAGCACAAACATTCTTACCATGGAAGTTCAGAGTGCTTCTCATGTCTCCTTTCGTCGCCAATCAACAACATGCGAATGTTGAGGGTTGTTGGAAAACTGATTGGTACCCCTCGCAATAGCAAACAAGGTTCATCATAAGTTAAAATACCCAAGTAAAATATTTTAGCAAAAAATCAATTCATTGTGCGCACACAGAAAATAAATCTAAGAAACATTACTATACTATGTGTGAATTTGCACACATATTCAACATTTTTAAACAATCGTCATGATTGTGATTTATGACAAGTAAAGTAAATGATGTGTGATTTTTTAACCATAGACTGGAAACCAGAGAAATAAAAACAATATATATATATATAACCTTATCTAATATTAAATTATTTTAAGGAAAACCCGAACCAAAAAGATTATATTTTTCTGGGTTCAGTCAATAAACCTCACAGTCCAA
>SNQJ01S0004697.1:11503-28212 GCA_010110895.2 Picea sitchensis | reverse complement strand
GGAAGAGGAGGAAGAATTATTGCATGAAACCTATGATCTCATAGGAAACACATAGTCAGCCAAAGGAGAGTGATCAGTGAAGCTGCTGTTATCCAGGTTGTGGATCTTTCAGACAAGGGTTAGATGAAGGGGACTTGACGAAGCTGTCGCATTCGCATCTATGATTGTAAGCATTGTTGTCGTTATTCTCATTAATATGACACACTTGACCTGTTTCTTTCTAGTTTGTGTCTAATGTTACATGAACCTATCATTGATAGATAGATCTATTTTCAAGCTAACATCAATAGAGTAGGAAGTGGTCATATCCTGTTTGTCCACAGAACTCAGCGAGGAGTAAAGCATTGGAGCGCAACTCGGAGCGTGCAGGGACAAACGTCGATAAATAGGTACTTATGTTCCCCTTCCTTTTCATGTGTTAGTTTAAATAGATTTGAAAGGAAGTCAGTGTCCACGTTAAGCATTTTCTGTCTAGAGTTAGGGGCAAGCTCTTAGAGGTGATCTACCTGTCCGCAGGGAGATTTTCCTACAACACTCATACATTGGTAATCATGAGGATCCTTCCATCCAACTAGTGAAATCAAAATAAGAAGCTAGGAATAATGGAACTTTGGACCTTTCTACTGGGATTCTATGCAGTCTATTTAAAACTAATTCACCAGAAATGTGGCCCAATTCAGTTGGACCCCCTCTGTGCACTTTTCCGTAACGACGATTACTGCGGCCAACACTTCGTCTTTGTGGCAATTCCTCGGTAATTTGCAGACCAACACCTGCATTGCAAATCACACACCATCATCTTTTATGTTTGTGAAAATATATCCCCCTCTCTCCTTTGAAGGTGTGGAACTTGTCCTTCATAGATTTCTCTAGTGCTTTCTCCCATGCCTTGTTTGTGAACTATGTTGTCAGATCCTCTCCTGATTTTGAAAAACATGTGATCCATGAAATTAATTAGGTATCAATCGATCCCAGTGGGTCTAGCCACAACACTCCTCTGTGGATGTAACTTAGAAGAATTTTTACATAAGAATTTATTTCCAAACTTCGGCCAAAATGTGGGATATCCAGTAGGTTCAGGATGCCTAATTTTTCAATTCCTTTCACCTAAGTCTATGGTCCAAGAAATATTGCTCCTGCCCTTGGTATGATTTTGGCGTACAATTACTTCTCTCATGATAGCTAGGGAAAATTCTCTCTATCGTTGATGTCATGGTCTGCAAACTTGAGGGAAACAATCTTCCCTACCATGTCCCCTTCAAAAATTACACCAATTGGTATTTCCAGTGTGACCGATGGGTATTTACCTTCCGTGCGTACTTTAAATTGTGGTGTGGTGTTATATAGTCCATGTGGAAACTTTACTGGGAGAATGAAGCTCCTGGTGTGTCCTCAACCACTGGCATAATTAGTGGTATTTTTGGTTTCTTTCATGTTGTGACTACAGGCGCTATGACTTTTGGTGGTTCCATTGTTCTCTACTTCTGAGTTCGGTGAATGTTTTATGTTGGTTCTCATTCAAATTTTGTTTGTATTTGGTTCGCTCTGTATGCTCACAGTTCTTATCAAATGAAAATATCCTTTTATGTAGGTCCTCATACATGTTTTTCACCCTTTTGACAACTATATAATTAATTTCTTTCCCAACAGAAATGTCGAATACAGTCAAAATCTGTTATCAATATTTTCCTTCTATGGAATTAATGCCGAATCCTTCATCGGTTCTTTCTTGTGATTTTTTAGTCTTTCTGGATCCTTGATGATGTCTTATATTTATTTTTACGCATCTGTAGTATGTTTCATCATTTATGGATTTCTAACTAGTGTTTATGTTCTTTAATTCCATTAACAGTTCCTATCCTGTGCCTAAATTTTGCACACACTTAAATGACTCTACATTGTTTCTGTTATCTGTGTGATACTTCCTTTTTCTATGAAATACTTCTTCCTGTTTACATTTGTATTGCTTGGTTTTCCCCTTTTTATTTATTTTTATTTTTTCTACTTTTTTTTTGTTTTGTATTTAACCTTCGTACTATAGTACAACTACTAAGATACATTTGTTCTTGCGCAGTTCATATTAATGCACAAACCGTAGTCCATCTCTATAGAGTTTCATCCGAATCCCATTCACCATTCCTCCCAAGCCTTCTCCATTCACGGTTTCCAACTGTGTAGCATCTCCCTCCATCACATGTTGAATCACATAAGGTCTGGCTAACCAATGCATTCAAAACTTTCTTGGATACTGCATAAATTTACTGTCATAGAGTAATACTAAATTTCCCACTTGGAACTTTTTATGTTTAATGTGTCTATCATGCCATGACATTTCCCTTTCCTTCTAAACTTGTTGATTGAAGCATGTGACAAGCCGATCTTCCTCAAGATGTACTAACTGTGAAAATATCTCCTTTGTTGTGCCAGAGTTTGGAAAATCAGTAATTGTTGCAATGTGCATGCTAAGTAGAATAAACTCCATCGACATAAGCGCTTCTTCCACATATACCAACTTAAAAGGTGTTTTCCTTGCCAACTCCTTGCTTGTAGTCTTGTATGATGATGTAGGAGCATCACTATCAAATCAAGAAAAGAGGAGGTGGAAGTGAACTCGACACTTCATGCATTCAAAGAACCAAATTGACTCTTAACCAGCTTGGTAGCGGTGTGGAGATTTTTTCAATTTCTTGTTAATTAAATTAGTTTTATGTAAAGTTGGGCCACCGTTTGAAATGACGGAGCGATTGTAAATTCTTACACGACTGCAAAATATTATAGGTGTAGGATATTTTCCCTGATTAGTCATGAGGTTGAATTTAATTAAGTTGAGTAAGTAACCGCTAGAGTAGAAGGTGATAGAACTTAGATAGAAGGAAGAAGAGTAGAGAGTGCTCTCGGTGTTTAGACACATATTGTCATTTTTGTTTCTGTAAGAATATAATATCTATAATCATGTTTTTTGGAATGAATAGAATAAAGGAAGTTGATCCAATTGTATAGTGTTTATATTGTTTTACAATTTTGTTGTTGTTATGTGTTTTGTGGGTGTATGGTTTTCATGGTGAATGGATGAATTTATGAAGAATTTAATAAGTTTCAATTGTTTCTATTCTATAAGTTATGCAAGGAGTTCATATTGAATGCAAGGAGTGCGTGTGAGAGAGTCTTGCTCAGATTGAATCTCATAAGATATAGTCTGGAACTTTTGTATGTAGAGTGTGCATGTTAAGCGCAAGGAGTGTGTATGTGAAGTATTTGAATTGGATAAGTAACTTGGTTTTTTCTCGTAAGAAAGTGTAGAGGTTGGTTGCAAGGAGTGCACAGGACCACAAATCGACCAAGTGTCGAAGAAATCTTTCAGAAGAATAACTTGCGAAGGTTGGGAAAGGTGAAGGGTGAAGATCTATCCAAGAGGAGCCGAATTATTTCAAACCATTAGATTTAGCAAAAGTGCATGAGATTTAAACTCTATGTATACATAGGAGGAGAGATCACTGAAGACCCGAAGGAGATCTAGATCGTCTAATCCAGAAGGATACATGGTGATAGATTATGAACTACGGAGAAATTACTTCGAGATTTTCAGATTGAGACTTGAAACTCCCGAAGCCCGGAGAGCCAGAGGGCCGAAATAAACATCGACCATTGAATAGTTTGAAGTAAATTATAGATGTCTGATTCAGAAGGACATGCGGCAAGAATCTGTGCATTTTGGAAGAAGGAAAAGGTTGAAAGTTGAAACTCTCGAAGTCCAAATTACAAAATAAATCACAGTCGTTGATTTAGAAGGGTTAAATATGATACGTAGATTTGGAAAGGATAAGATATTTTTTTTCCAATTTCGTGAACTGTGAAGTCTTAATTTGCGAAGAGTTGATCTGGATCGTTAAAACATGGAAAGTTTTGGACCAATGATCTGAGGCAAGAGGGGTTCATAAATTCAGACATTAGAAGAAGAGAGGAAAACTAATTCGTGAGTTCGTGAAGTGAGAAGTCCCATAGCGCTCGGAAGATGGGCCCTAGGTCACAGTCGAAGGTCATATGCAAGAAGGAGCTAACATAGGAGGAGTTAGCGCCTTAACACTAATCGCCTAGTAGTGCGGAGGGAGAGGCCACGAGTGTCATATAACTTGCACTGAAGGACCGAAGAGACCTGTGGTTATTCACAAACGATACCATTAAGGTTTCAGAGAGATAATTTAGATCCGATAATTTAATATCCTTGAACGGGAGGTCGCGCAACCCAAGGAGAAGGGGGGTTGGCATCAAGTTTTATTAGAGCCTAAAAAAAACTTGAATTTGTATTCTATGTGTTAGGAGAAGTTGAAATAATGCCACCAAGGATATGCGTAGATCCACCTATAGTAAACCGTGTTGTAGGAAGGGAGGTGAGAGAACTTCGTGCAAGTTTGGAAGTGATGGAAGCAATGCAAAGGAGAACATCTGTTGCTAGAGACATCAGTGATGAAGAGTGTGAAGAAATATAATATTAAGAATCTACAGGGGAATATGCAGGCGATGAGCACTTCTTGAAAGTTGTTATGAAGTTGGGAGCTAGAGCGAAGATGGACGTCCCAATGTATGAAGGTAACTTGGATGCCGAAGAGATATTGGATTGGATAAGGTCCATGCACAAGTATTTCGACTATGAAGATGTCAATGAAGGAAGGAAGGAAGGTGAGACATGTTGTCACCAGATTAAAGGGACACACAACACTGTGGTGGGATGAACTGTAGGCAAAGAGAAGGAGAAAAGGAAAACAAAAGATAAATAATTGGGATAGGATGGTAGCCAAACTGAAGGCTAAATTCATACCTAAGGATTACTAGATAAATTTGTTCATAAAGTTGTACAATCTGAGACAGAGGGGTATGACAGTGAAAGAGTATACAAAATAATTCTATAGGCTAAATATTAGGGCTGGACAAAGAGATAAGGATGATGAAAAAGTTTCCAGGTATATAAATGTCTTGAGGTATGAAATCTAGGATGAGATTAGCATGATGACCGTAAGGACAGTGGGATATGCTTATCAGATTTCATTGAAGGAAAAAGAAATGTTGGCCAGGAACCAGAGTCAGTGAAATAGAAGAAAAGGCTTAATTTAGAGGTAAGGGGGATGTCTATGATAAGGCACTGAAAAATAAGGATGAGGATTAGAAATCATATGGTCACCTTGAAAGGGGAGGAATTTCCCAAACAAGACCTTTTGGTGGGAGAAATCATTTTCCTCAAGGAAGAGGAAGAGGTAGAGGAGGTGGAGTTAAATGTTATGCCTATGGAAATACATGACACATGTCTTGGGAATGCCCCGAGAGGAAGAAAGAAGGAGAATGATAAGAACACATTTATGAAGCTCAAAAGAATGTGGAAGCAGAAGCAACATAAGGAGGACAAAACCTTATGATGAGGAAAGTTTTTATAAAACTAGAGAAATAAATAGAAAGCTCATTTCAGCGAACGAGATTGTTCAGGACTGATTGTAAAACAAAGGATAAAGTTTGGAAGATGATTATAGACAGTGGGAGGACTGATAATTTAGTATATACAAAAATGGTGGAGAATATGGAGTTGGATGCAACTGCACACCCAAATCCATATAAAGTATCATGGTTGCAGAAAGGACATCAAGTAATGGTAAGTCAACAATGTCAGGTTGAATTCAAAATAGGAGTTTATACATATGAGATTCTGTGTGATGTAATTCCCGTGGATGTTTGTCATATTTTGTTGGGGAGACCATGGAAGTTTGATAGGAATGTCATTCATGACGGGACGAAGAATAATTATAATCTGGAAAAAAATAGTAGAACCCACATGTTACTACCAATAGAAGAGAAGAAATAAAAGGAAGAAGCCAACACATGAATACTTCTCATGAGTGGGAAGGAACTCTTGAAGGAAATCAATAAAGATCAATAAATGCAATTTGTTTTAGTGAGGAAGTCCATATTTATCCTTACCAATACTTATATGGATTTTTTACCAGAAGAAATCCAAGAATTGTTAGAGAATTTTGCTAACATAGTAGTGGATGACCTACCTCACTCATTACCACCCATTAGGAGTATTAGCCATCATATTGACTTGATTCCAGGAGCTATTTTCCCAAATAAAGAAACCTATAGGTTGACACCTCGAGAGAATGAAGAAGTTAAGAATCAAGTTCAAGAGTTGTTGGATAAAGGTTTAGTCAGGGAAAGTCTAAGCCCATGTGCAGTACCGACTGTATTGAGTCCAAAGAAAGATTGGGGATGGATAATGTGTACTGATTCCATAGCCATCAACAAGATACCATCAAGAATAGATTCCCTTTGCCCAGGATGGATGATTTTATGGATTGTTTGAGTGGAACAAACTATTTTTCAAAAATAGACTTGAAGAGTGGATATCATCATATAAGAATGAGAGAGGGNTGGATTGACAAATGCTCCAAGCACATTTATGAGGTTGATGAATGAGGTATTGAAATACTTCATAGGTAAATTTTTCATTGTATATCTTGATCATATATTAGTTTTCAGAAAAACAGAGGAAGAACATTTAACGCACTTGACATTAGTGATGAGGAGATTGCAACAAGAAAAGTTGTTAATAAACTTGAAGAAAATTTATTTTCTGAAGGCAAAACTCATATATTTGGGTTTTGTGATTTCTTCAAATGAATTGAATATGGATCCAGAGAAGGTGAGAGCAATCAAACAATGGTCATCACCAAGGATCATATTTGAGGTGAGAAGTTTCCATGGGTTAGCAAGCTTTTATAGAAAGTTTATCAGAAATTTTAGTGGTATATGTGCACCCATAATGGACACTGTGAAAAAGAAACATAAGTCTTTTAATTGGATAGAGGAAGCTGAGAAAAGATTCAGAGTGTTGAAAAATAAGATAACATAACAAACAATTATGGTTTTACCAGATTTTGGAAAAACATTTCAGGTGAGATGTGATGCAAATGGAATAGCCATTGGAGCCATCTTGCGTCAAGATAATAGGCCAATTTCTTATTTTAGTGAAAAATCGAATGACACTAAGGAGAAATATTCTACGTATGACAAGGAGTTTTATGCATTGATTCAAGATTTGAATAAATGGAGACATTATTTAATTCCAAAAGAGTTTGTCTTGTATACTGATAATCAAGCTTTGCAATTCATTACTAGGCAAGAGAAGTTGAATCAAAGGCATACTAAATGGGTAGAATTCATGCAGAATTTTACTTTTGTCATTAAACATATTTTTGGAAGTGCTAATAAAGTTGAAGATGTTTTGAGTAGGAGGAGCTTGGTTATACAAGAATTTCAAGTGAAGACCTTAGGGTTTGAGCACCTTAGGGAAATGTATCAGGAAGATCCAAATTTTAAGGAGGCTTATGAAGCATATGAAAATCCTTTGATCAGGGATAACAACTCATGGGAAAAATATTTGATCCAAGATTGATTGTTGTTTAAAGGAAGTCAATTGTGTATATCAAGATGCTTAATGAGAGATAATTTGTTGAAAGAAAAACATAGTGGAGGTCTAGCCGAACATTTTGGTCATAAAAAAACATTTGCACAGTTGAGTAGTTTGTATTATTTGCTAGGTATGAGCATGGATGTGAAGAAATTTGTAGACCGATGTAAGATTTGTCAACATGCAAAAGGGAAGAGACAAAATACTAGTTTGTATCAACCATTGCCTATTCTAGAAAGGCCTTGGGATGAAATTTGTATGGATTTTGTATTGGAATTACATAGAACCCATAAGGGGAGTGATTCCATATTCGTTGTGGTCAATAGATTCTATAAGATGGCACATTTCATACCATGCCAAAAGACAAATGATGCTACACAAATGATGCTACACACATAGCCAATGTGTTTTTCAGAGAAGTTGTGAGATTACATGGATTGCCCAGAAGTATAGTCTCAAATAGTGTAACATCCCCAGCGATCAACCGGCTTGGGAAATGCCACTACTCAGCTTTGACTTAGCTGCAATACAAAACTGTAGCATCCCTGACCCTCCACAAAGAACGGGTAATGCTACCACTACAGAAACTTCACATATAAATATATATACCATGCATTTTAATCAAAATTAAACACATAACACAGAGTTATTGTTACCATTTAGCTTCAGTAAATATTAACAGTAAATCCACATGCGACGAAAGACATGATAACATTCAAGCATCAGTAGCACAAACATACATAACGTATAAATTAACCATAGACTGGTACTTATCTTTTAGTTGGAGTAAATCCACCAACTATGTGTAGACCTTCCATGAACCTCTTATCCATAGACCACACTACTCATCACACTCAAAAGTGGGTCACCCCCGAGATGAGACTAAGCTCCACCCAGGGCAAGGAATCCTAGAAGAGGCCAAGGTTATAGGAAACTCCACAATGCAACCGGAAGGATTCTCTCCAGAAGCCTTCTTACGACCACTACTCATGGACTCTCATTCCCCATATGCATGTTCCACCCAAGAGTATACACCTTCACTGTCACACAGTCCATCAACTGCTTCACCTACCTCTCAGGGTCTCGACAACAAGCTGGATCAGGAATTCTCAGAGCTCGTAGCTGGTTTTGGACTCTCTCTAGGAGAAAACCACTTCGCAACAAACTCTCTCACCTGGGAGACTTTCTCACAGGCCTAACAACCTACCTCTTCAAATCCAATCACCTCCCTCACTTGGAGAGAATGTTGCACACAAGCCTGAAAACCTGCTTCTTCAACTCTGTTCTTGCACAAGGAAGACGACATCAAGGCTCAACAAGGAAAAAACAATGAAAACAAGCCACACTAAGTCCAGGAACTGTGTGGCCAAAACAACCCACATTTATGACACACACAACACAAATAATACACAACATACTCACGCTTCACATAAGACGTGAATCAGTCCACAGGTTCTCACTGGGTTCACAGGACATACATGTCAGTTTTTCTTTTACCCTTCCCATGTGTGGTTTCTTGGGTGACCGTGGATATACAGAGTTTGGTGACACAGACCAACGAGTTCATATGGAGAATGGACAAATGATAGCCCAAACAACCTTCACTGCATGCGGTTATGCAGATACAGACGCAGAGGCCAAAAACGGGTTCAGACAGGCATACCTGTGAACTCGAGCGAAGGATGACAGAATGACAGAACCCCCCCCAACACGGTTGATTCATCAGTTTTAACTACATGCGCCTAAGTCGACACTTGTCTTCCTGGAGCTGCATGAGTTCCACTTAGTACAGGTTCCCTTTACAAGAACTTAGGACAACACTCAACATGTCCACCTTAGCCTTCAGGAAATAATAATAAATTATTATCCCCTTTAGAGGTAAACCCCCTAGATTATCCCCTAGGCCCACACACTTAGCCTCCTCCCTTACCCAACCTTGTGGAAGCTTAGTATCCCATCACTCTTTCTTCATGGTTGGTCTGCACCCAACGATGTTTATATTTTATTAATGATCTGCATAGTTACATATACAAAATTAGGCTCTTGGCCTTTAACACTTTGGCTCTCTGGCCTAATAAACACATAATCTTTCCATATTATCAACACTCGGCTCACCAACCTACAAAACATGTTTACAATTTATAAATACAACTAGGGAACGTGCTTGGGGTATTACAATCCCCTCCCCTTATTTTTGCACTGTCCTTAGTGCAACTTACTTGCACAACATCAACAAGATTTCCAAAATCTTAAAAAAGATGCGGGTATTCTTCCCACATAGCATCCTCATGCTCCCATGTCACATCCTCAAGACCATACCAAGTCCGCTAGACCTTTACAATCCCTATGGATCAATTCTGGAGCTACTTTCTTTTCCGGTCCAATATGTGCATTGGATGCACTTGCAAGACACCTTCTTGCTCCACCTGAATCACATTCCAATCGATCACATGATTAGCATCAGGTATATATTTCTTAAACAATGAAACATGAAACACATTATGCACAGTCATGGATGTAGGTAATGCAAGAATATATGCAATGTATATATATGTATATACATGTAATTCTAATAACATTATAACCTATATACTAGATACAGAACATACAATAAATAGACAATTTTACTTATCTTTTGATTGAGAAGACTTCCATATCAACATGGTCTAGACCAAGGTACTAAACCTCAACAGCACTCCAACAAATAGTCTTTCCTTCCCCACATTCCTGTCCCACCCCAGGAGTGTGCACCTTCACTGTCACACAGTCCATCGACTGTTACACCTCCCTTTCCTTGGGCTTCAACAACAAGCCGACTCAGGAAGTCTTAGAGCATCATGGCTCCCGGAGTTCCAACTTCTCTCAAAGGTTTCCAATTAGCAACTTTCCCAGGCTACTCTTTGTAGTCAACATTCTAACTTTAATCAACATCATCTCATCTGCATCAACCACATGCAGTTATCATGAGAGAACATAAAACAATTCATTTAGGAACTCCAACTTAGTTCAAAGGGAATTCATCATTTACCAAAAACATGAAATTCTATTTCATAATTCATCTTGGTTGTTTCCATACTATGAATGCAGCCATCCTTGTGGTTTTCGATAGGCACCAAACTGCATACCATTTTTCTGCAAGGCTTCATCTTGCATACTGCCAACAATTGTTAGTATTTCTTGTACATTATAATTTAATTGCAATATGTAGAAAATATTATGCAGTGATCTTAGAATTTCCTCCATCTAGCAATTCAATCATAATTACCAAACAATTTAATAAAATAGAATGAATCATCATTCTATGCATATGCATGTTCATAATTAATAACAGTAAGTTCCTTGTTTCTTTTTCTGAACAAGAAAAGATCTTGTAGTCAATGATCATGTGACTACTTGACTTGCAACTTTCCTATTGCAATGTCTAGCACTTCTGAAATGTCCTCAGCTTCATGAGTTCTCAACATTTCAGTTGTTAATAAGAATTATTTCCATGCAATAATATATATGCATGTACTTACAAACACATTCAATCAATGCATTTAGTATACAATTCTATCACTTAATATGGATGAGTACAATTCTCAATGCATACTTATTCAGTGCACTCTGCATTGAATTACATAATTCTATTTATCTCAATCATGTATCTCACCATCCATACATTGGAATTATGGCCAATGTGTTGACACATTCTCCACACACTTCCTATTGTCTTCCCAATTAATTGTATGCCTTCCTTTTCGACCCGAACAATACACCAAGAATATAATTCTATGGTGTTCATTAGTGTTAGCAAAAAGGTTGCAGCCCAAGTTTTATTTAAAAGTAGGAAGCTTTTAGTACCTGTGTGGCTCATAACCTTTCCATATATGTACCTTTCCATATCCAACCAGGTTCTGGTTTCATACATGACTAGCTTACTGGCATTCATTCCTACAACAAGTTATTATCTTTTAAATATTTGGCTATTATCCCACAATCAAATTAACATGACATTGTACTCTGTTAGTGTGTGCATTCAGAAGCTAAAATATTTGAATTAATACAGACCTCCATCCTTTACCACATCCAGTGGTAAGCATTCAATAATATAATCATGTGATTTTATAAAATAACTCTAGTTGAGGAAATTCTTACCTAAATTTCCTTTCAACAATTATGCAAAAAGAGTAATAAAAACTCGTATATGCATGAGTTCCATTAATAAGTTTTATACTACCTGAAGGTCTGATGGTAGTAGAAGCTTTCATGGTTCTTTTATCAAACTTATAACTAGCACTTCAGCTGTCTATTGCTTCACTCCTTATGCAACAACATCACCAACAACACTTGCAAACATGCAAGCATTCTTTCCTCTGGCTGACCCAACAAGCCGTAATATACTTCCTTCCATAGAAATTGCAACAACTTCTTTCTCCCTATAAAAATTTTCCTTGATGATCCCAGAAGTCTAAAATTCTTCCTGGATTCCTAGATCTTCTTCTGCTCCCACTGTAGTAACTGTACATGACTATTTCTGCCCTGAGCACTTTCGACACAGTGCCACTACCTCAACGGGATCTGCTGACCTCCCGGTCAAAGGATCCTTCCAAAAGATAAGGCAAATTGACTTTTTGGGCTCATGATTGAACCCAAAATAATTATCCATAGGCCTCCTTTTCTCATTTAGGCGTAGGTCTTGTCATACCCGCAGGCTATTCCTGCGCGTTTCCAAAACTTCAAGTTTCAAGTGCTAGCCCCTTTTGCGTTAGTCCTTTCCTTCATAAGACCCTGGGCTATAACCTCATGGAAAAATCTGATTGCGTGCATGGTCAAGAGTGGTTTTAGGCCAACCCTCATTTCTCACCTCAATTCACCTCCAGCTGCCATGTATCACTTTGTTAAAACTATGGTATAAATTGTGGCCCACTCTTAGATTTTTAACATTCGAGAAAGTTTTCGCCCCGCAATATAGCTTGTCCATCGATCTCTAATTCCTCAGTGATACCTCTCGATCAACGACTATTGTCTATCCTCCTTCCACATGCGATCCCAGATCTACACAATTTGTCGACACATAGCTCCCTTCCAAATCAACAGCTATGGTTGATTCCAGCTTTCCAGCCCTCGAGAGTTTCGATTCTCAAGTATCTTCTTTTCCCCATATGAAAATATTCCAGAGTGGAAGATATAATGATATCTTTCCTCAACAATTAGATGGTTCTAATGAATTATGTATCTCTGGCCTTTAGAAGTTCTCACATCTCGACACAGAAAAATATCCATAGTGAATTTTCCCTGAGTGAGAGATCTTTTGTCATGCGTCCTCTCCAAATCAATGACCATGATTCTCTTTGAAACTTCGGCTCTTTTCGACCAAGACCAGATCAATGGTCCTTCAAACTCCTCCTCGATCTATGATCAAGATATCCTTCAAGAATTCGGCTCTATCACCCTCTTCTTTCCATTGGAGTGCTCCGTACCTGGAGTTCCAGATCTGGTGCAATGCATCCACTTTCAGATCAATGACCAATATTTACTTTGACTATTTATCCTCCTCCTTGTCCAAAAACTTCCGAAGTTGTGGATCTTACGTCACCTATCCTCCTTGACAATGGACAGTCCCAAATCACTTCGATACTTTGGGACTTTGACAAGTCTACTTCTCCTGTGCACACAAGGGTTAAGTCTCGTGTGCTTACCTCCGTATCCAATGGTTGTTGGTCCTTCATGATTAGACCTAATGCATGGGTTCTGTTCCTCTCATCTATGCTTCCTTTGTTCTATTGGAAGTTGATCTAATGGTATAGGCTCCTCCCCACAACCAATATGATAGCTCCTGTTGCTCCTCGTCCTGAGATTTTAACTTATTTTGACTTGGAATATTTTGTCAGTGTTCAAAAACTTCGTCCTTTGAACTTTCTCCTGTGAGTCTGCCTCCTGGATCTCGTCTTCTCTCTCATAAGAATTATCTCTTATGATATTTAGAACTTAGAATGAGTCTATCTCCCATGCACTCCTTTCATTATCTCTTCTGATCTTTTTGAATTACCTAGTCTCCTAAGGGTCTTAGCCCTTCTGTTTCCTTTCAAAGGAAAACTTTGTGCCCTCCTGCCAACCTTCTGCTCAAAGCACACCTTACTGATCATTTTCTACAGAGTGTTCAAAAACTGTGTGAGTATCTTCCTTTGATACGATTCTCCCTGAACTCAACAAAGAGTTATCTCTGTGCACACTTGCACTCGCTCGATGTCTGCCTGGTAGATCCCTATAGAGTTCTTAGTCACTCTATCTCTCTCTGAACTCAACACAGAGTTCTTCCTGTGCACTCCTTACACTTCTGCTGATGAAGGTTCAATGATATCTCTCCTGAGATTCTATGAGGTTAAATTACCTCTGTCAACTCACCCCTTGTGGACAATGTGCACTTCTTACACTCGAAAACTCAAAGAAGAGAAATAATTGAAATTTATTCAATACTTCACCAGTTTACACATTCAAACTAATCTGATTTAAGAAAACATTCAGATTTCATTTTCTTTCTGATCTCTTCTCTGCTCTGTAATCATTTTCAGGAACTAGCCCCTTTCTCTCAGTCCCCAACCCATGCAACCATGGGTCATTAGCAAGCGCTCGATCACTAGGTGCTTACTCGAGTCTTCGGGCCTTCGGTTTCAGAATATTTCCAAGCACCACACAACAATCTCTCGAGTTTCCAGATTACCGAACTCGCGACATAGGGTGGATCAACCATCCACTTCTACTCAATATGTAACAACTGACACTTACTATGGAACCTTAGGTGTCTGATTTCCATAACTTTGAGGCTCCGGGACTTTGGAGGATTTCACATTCACACATCCCAAACAGTTAATCTCCAAACATTCCCAATCAGCTTTGGTGACTTCATTACGTCACATCGCTGAGTGCTCTTCCAATTACAGGGCCATACAACGATGGTTTGGAGTAACCTTCCTTTCATCCCACAATTCTTCTGACGCTGACACATAACCCCTTGGTGAAACTAGGGTTTGGATTACGAGACCACCTTGGAGAATTAACTCTCGTGCAACTTGGATCCCCACAGTGCCTCCTAGCTATCGATCTTGATGTATCGTGATCAACGCCAGTGTGGGTCCTATGACCTTTAACTTCATTATGTAACCTTGGGTCCCACTAAATATGCTCATACGGAGTGCCACATGGTGGAATACTAGTGATTGACTCATGGCCCATTCATATGGGTGTCACACCTCACGTTCCATATGGAAATTCAATCTTCCATGGGTTTGAAACCCACTTATACGTGGCACACAACCCATGTGTCCACGTCAAACCAAGTGACGTCATCATGACTCACTACTTTGGCTCTTTAGGAGCTTTCTCCCTTCACTACTGTGTTTGACCTTTTAACATTGGCTTGATCCAACGGTCGAGATCTCCTCTCCAAATCTACGGTGTAGATCCACTTCGGAGCTTTGAGCTTTGACCCTTATGTTGTTTCTGGCATCAAAATTCACTGATGTCTCGAATTTCGAAGGGCTTATGGGTTAACCCTTCTACACCTTCTCTAGATCTAACAGTCGTAAAGGATTTCCCTTCCTTGCGAACAGATCCTACGGTGTAGAATAGACTTTGTTACTCTGTGGATTTCCAAAGGAATTCATGGCTAACTGCCTTGCAACATTAGCACATCTAATGGTTGTGAAGGATTTTCCTTCTTCTGAGTAGATCCTAAGGTCCACATTACTCTATGGCCCAATACAACTTCTGTTATGGTTTTACGACACCGCTACTCTTGAGCTTCGTAACACGACCAAGGTAACTTATTGCCACTTAGGAAGGTTCTGAGGTTCGAAATTGGTCCTCCAGACACAATATCCTTTTGAAATCTTGGGTCCAATGACCACATACCAAGCCCATCCAGGCTCAACGTTGAAACCTTGGCTTTGAACTTGAATTTTCTCTACTTCGACAACAATTCCTTCTGAAAATTTTTCTTCAACTTCCACTTACATGGCCCATCTAGGCTCAGTATTGTAACCATGCTCCGATACCAATTTGTAACATCCCCAACCATCAACCAGCTTGGGAAATTCCACTACTCAGCTCCAACATAGCTTTGATACCAAACTGTAGCATCCCCAACCCTCCATAGAGACCAAGTAATGCTACCACTGCAGAAAAATCACATATAAATATATATACCATGCATTTTAATTGAAATTAAACACATAACACAGAGTTACTGTTACCATTTAGATTCAACAAGATTAACAGTAAATCCACATGAAACAGAAGACATGATAACATTCAATCATCAATAGCATAAACATGCATAACATATAAATTAAGCACAGACTGTTACTTATCTTTTAGCTGGAGTAAATCCACCAACTATATGCAGACCTTGCACAAACCTCCCATCCATAGACCACACCGCTCATCATGCTTAGTAGTGGGTCACCCCCGAGATGGGACTAAGCTCCACCCAAGGAAAGGGAATCTTATATTACGCAGAGGTTACAGGAAACTTCACAATGCAACCAAAAGGATTCTCTCCAGGAGCCTTCTTACACCCACTACTCATGGACTGTCATTCCCCACATGCTTACTCCACCCGGGAGTATACACCTTCACTGTCACATAGTCTATCAGCTACTTCACCTCCCTCTGAGGGTCTCGACAACAGGTTGGATCAAGAATTCTCATAGCTTTGTAGCTAGCGCTGGACTCTCTCTGGGAGAAAACCTCTTCCAAGCAAACTCTCTCACCTGGGAGAGTTGTTCACATGCATGAAAACCTCCCTCTTCAACTACAACCACCTCCCTCACCTGGAGGGAGTGTTGCACATAGGCCTGAAAACTTGTTCCTTCAACTCTGTTCTCGCACAAGGAGGACAACAACCAGGCTCAACAAGGAACATATGACGAAAACAAGCCACACTCAGTCCAGGAACTGCGTGGCCACAACAACCCACAGTCATAACACACATGACATAGATAATACATAGGATACTTGGGCTTCATCGAAGACGTGGATCGATCCATGGGTTCTCATTGGGTTCACAGGACACATAGGTCGATTTTTATTGCCCCTTTCCCATGTGTGGTTTCTCGGGTGACTGTGGATGTACAGAGGTCAGTGAGAGAGACCAACGATTTTAGATGGAGAATGGGAAAATGGAATCCTAAACAACCTTCACTATGCGCAATTATGTAGATATAGACGCAGAGGCCAAAAATGGGTTTATACGGGAATCCCCATGAACTAA